>CAXKVY010000838.1:0-92614 GCA_964058915.1 Tetropium fuscum | reverse complement strand
ATCTGCGGTAGAGTGCCGTCTGTGGTGGCATGGCAGAAGAGAACTGGGTAAGTGCATACATTTGGGGGATTAGTGTAATGTTATTGTATGGCGGATGTGTTGAATTTACGCTGCGGAACATGTGCGGAATCGAAATGGCGTATTTCAAAAGAAAATTCTCACTTTTGATCTTTTATGCACATATTTTCAGACATTTACAGAACAATTATTTATTGGTAGGCGTCTACTTATGATTATTGTCAAAAGCTATGATAATTTTACAGTATTTTTGTAAAAGGGATGTCAACTAGGTAGTCAGTACAAAATAATCGTTGTACAAAAAAAAGTTGGCACATGCGACTGTCGTTATAAAATTAATTATCATTGATAGTACTAATTAACTTCATGTTATCAATAGGGTATTAACTACTGCATACCTGGGTCGAATTGTTAATATTATATTGATATATTGTTAATAAAGGATGGCCGTAATAAATATTATGTGGCTCGTACTTAATGCATTAATTGCATTAATCCTTTAATTTAGACACAGTTTATTAGTTATTTATATGTGATAATTATTAGTATGACTTGTCTATTGTAATTTCACTTGAAATAGATTTTTGTGGCGAATAATTATTTAGTTATAACAATATTATGTTTTGATCAATGATGCACGTAGCTGGTTGGTGTTCAGCTATACTCTGTTAGTTGGTTATAGGCAAGTGTTTTTTTGCTCTTATACTATAGTCTGGTCGTTAGTTGTAGGCTACTGAATTTAATTTAATTTTAATTTGTTGCATTTATTGTATTTGATTGCCGATTTTGGTTCTATAATCTCGTTTATCTCGATATATATACCTACAAATAAATTGATGGCTTATGAGATTTTGATGATTTTGTTTTTGATATGTAGATTGATTCCTCAG
The DNA here is from genome assembly GCA_964058915.1 of Tetropium fuscum. Classification (NCBI taxonomy): domain Eukaryota; kingdom Metazoa; phylum Arthropoda; class Insecta; order Coleoptera; family Cerambycidae; genus Tetropium; species Tetropium fuscum. The sequence continues at coordinate 91,706 of CAXKVY010000838.1, read as the reverse complement.
TAATGATGCAATGTCAGAAATTTTTCTTCAGAATTTAATTTGAGCATATACGGGGTGCAATAATGAGACGAAGTTTTCTTCACGAAACTTGTAACACCCGATGGGGCGCAGCAGCTACAGTAGCTGTTGTCCACTGGAATCAATCTGTAGCCTCATATTTTCTGAACATTTTGTTTCTTATTTCATGGCACTATCTCCGTTTTTATTTGAGATACACTGTTTTAAAGTGAACGTCTCTCGGACAAGGGCTTTAAATGCAGAAATTTTTACTTGTAAATAATCAAGGCGGCATATGCGGAAACAAATACGAGTTGTTTTGAAATACGACATTTAAGAGTTTTGTCAACGGTTGTCAAATAAAAAGATTCCAAATCAAATCAAATAAACATCAAAACATATAAGTTTAATCTGAAAACTAACAAAAACATGAAAATTTAAAAAAAAGAAGAACAAATTTTTATGGGCTAATATCTAGTATGGCCTCCTCGCTTCATAATAGCTTTAATAAGATTTGTTATAAATTCTTGTGGAATGGCATCAAATTCTTCAAAGTGCAATTCGCAGATCCTTAAGACTGTCGGGTAACGCAGGTCGACGACGAATGCGTTTTTGAAGTTGATCCCACAGATGTTCAATTGGATTGAAGTCAGGGCAGCAAGCTGGCCAAACCATTCGTTCAATACCCACTTGATGTAAATAAAAATACAAAAATTGTAATTTTACTTGTGTAACCAACTGGTTATTGCCATCAATAAATACTTTTATTAAGAATTTCATAATATGTGCTATTATTTGCGATATATTTTGAAATTTTAATACTTCTGTATTTTAATTAAATTCGTTGCCTATTTTATTTAAATAATCCCCCCCTTTTCCCTTTGTAATCGTAAGGAACAAAAATCAAAAGCAGAACTTTGAAATTGTGGCGTTGAAATACTTATTGAGGCTCACAAATGAGTGAAATAGAATTTCAGTAGGTTGTTGAAAATATTCCAAGAGTTTCAAGTTAAGATCACTTGAGCTTGCTACTCACTCCTATATAAGCTTAATCCGAATCGATTTGGTCTTTGATGCATTCATAAAAGGCCCTCCTCCTTCATGTTTCGGAGCTAAACGTGGATGCTGATGGGTTGGAGCACAGTGGGGACTAGGGATTTATACTGAGTGGTTGTTATACGATGACTCTTATAGCCTTGGTTATCGGTTGTATTTATTTTTCGTATATTACGTTGGATATTTGGGAAATGCCTCTTTGTTTGCTATACTGTGGATCATGAAGTTATAGGATGATGATACTTTAACGAAGAGAGTGAAAGCATAAACCGCAGGAAATGTCTGCTCTGCCTTACTGTGCTTGAAAATTTAATGAGTAATGCGAAAAAGTTTTCCCTATTCACTTTAACCAGATAAATGTGGTTCTCTATACGTTTGGAAACTTTTCTCGTAGCGCAGTCAACGAAGCCCAGATAAAAAAATATAAATCGGAATGTTTTGAATAAACCCCGCAGCAAATAGACGAAAAAACGTTTCGGTAAAATTCCCTAAATTTTTTTGTAGATTGTAGATCTAGTCCTACTAATACAAATTAACTAGGGGTTTATGTTATTTAACATAACCTATTTACATTTTATAAGTACCTTCCAATTTACATACATTTTTATATCCACTCTTCATGTCGACTGGCGTCAGTATAGAATCAAGGCCTGTTTTTTTTGTCACATTTGTAAGACTTCCATGTAGCAACGCCGAGCTTGATGTGCCAGTCATTCCCTGGTGGGTTCTCAAAGGACCTGATTCAACACAACAGCCCTGATTACTGTCTATAATCCGGCACAGCATGCTACTGGCCCCGCTAATTGTAATTCCAGCCATCGAACTTATCTACCCATTCCCATGTAAAACTACCGCGACGTCCGACAGTCTGCTGAAGTAACACCAAGTCATCCTGCGGTGATTTCGATGGATTCACTGCATTTGGATAAGGCACGCCCGAATATATCATCCAAGAATGCAAATATTGTAGCTACAGGAAGAAGGTAACTGTTTTGAGACTCCCAGAAACTACTAATAGAACTAATATCTTACAAGATCCTGGGCATAAACGTTTAGTATTTGTTTATTATATATTGTTTACTATACAGTAAATTCCAAAAGTGGGGCACCCGATTTTTTGATTAAGTTGAAGGTCCTCTAACTTTTATACTGGTAAACCGAATCAAAAATGTTTTGTTTGTGTGTGTAGCTATCTCGTTGCTCATTATGCTAAAAGGTAATCAATTTTATTTTCCCATCCAGCATGGAAAATAATGGGGAAATTTAACCCCATTGGCATCATCTACAAATATGACAATATTTCCAAAATTTTAAAATGTGCTTAAATAATTTTAATATATAGTAAAACGTAGAGGTGTTAGAACGGAACCTTGTGGTACACACAATGATGTTTTACACTGGTGGCCATTTATTTTTACTTGTCGGCATCTATCATTTAAGTAACTTCTGAATCAAGATAAGGATTGACCCCGCACACTATAACACTCTAGTAAAAATAATGTCATGATTTACGACTTACTAAGGCCCTGAAATACTTCAGATGCACTTTGTCACTATTTTATTTAAATAATTGACGATGCATCTGATGTAGATAATCCCTGTCGAAATCCAAATTGATATTTATTGGATTTTAATGAAAATTATGTAAGCCTTTTGGCAATAATTTTTTAAAGAAACTTTGAGGACGAAAAGAGTAATAAAATTGGCCTATAGTAATCCATTTGGAGTTTGCTACATTTTTATGACCAGGAATAATTTTAGTTATTTTTAATTTATCAGAAAATGTTCCCTTTTCAATAGAATTAATATTCCATTTCCAATTGAATCATAAGCATTGTATTTTTTTCATATGTTAAACTTAAATACGCAGAAATTACTGTTAAGAATCTGTTTCGTATACCTTTCACTTTTTTTGGGTACAAATATATATAAAGAAATATATATTTTTTTACCTTTGGTAGCTATATGTCTAAGCAGTTTCTTTGTAAAGGTCAGAAATTTGACATTCACTTACTGCTTGAGATATATAATAATAACATTGTTATCAGCGATCAAAAAATATTAAATTTGGCTTGATTATAATCCTTGTGATATGTTCCTGAATTGGTAGCATATTGAATATATTTATTTATAGAAAATGTGCCTTGTATTCGAGCAAGAGTGGAGAGCAAATTTCACAGTAATGTAATTGGATAGATGGTGATGTATATCTATATAAGGAATTGGTAAGTTATTCTGTATAATACATTTCTTTTAAGGAAATGTGTGCTTTAATATATTTATACACTTGACTTATACTTATTTACATTATTCTTGAATAATTTGTTTTTTGAATCACGTCGTTATCTCTGTCTTCAAATAAGATAAACAGTTAAATATCATGAAGTACAGTTCATGTAAATACTTAAGAACTTAACTAGGTAGGTCATGGAAATAAATAACAGATGCGCCAGTCAAAAACTGTATTCTGTAATGATTTGTGGAGGAATATCCTTGCGAGACACGTGGAGGTTCCATGAACAGTGTAGGATATAGTGAGGGTATCGAATATGTTGTTCAATAATTTCTGCTGATGCACGACAATATAGGACTTCATATTCCGTTGATGTAGTGCAATATTACTTACAAGAGGAGGGTACTGAAATTCTAGTCTGACCTGTAAGTCGTCCAGATCTCAACCCCATAGATCATTTGAGGGATACTATTGGTAGGCGACTTAGAAACCATCAACTTGTCGCCCTTGATGATGATTTCTCGAAGCCATATTTTGCTTCGAGAAATGTGGAACGACATTGATCAAGACGAAACACGAAATTAGAGGTCTAGTTACTATGAGTACTTTTTTTCTTATTGTGTGAATTGTAATATTTATAGTTATTATGTTATTTTAAATTATTTTGTCTGAGTTAGATATAACGTTCTACTATAACTTTTATACTTTTACCTATCTCATATGCTTTTTTATTGAAATAGTTGTCCCAATTAAATATTACTTAGTACATCAAAACTCTTCCAATTTCATAATTTTTATCTTATAGAGTCCTTACTTAATAACAAAATCTAAGGTCCTTTAAATGTAGTTTTCCGTATTCCCTTTTAATATTAATAATACGTAAAATTAATAATTACGTTGTATTTTTTAATCTTAAAGCTATGTACAATAGTTTTTGTTACGAAACTGAACTATGCTGAAAGAACAGTATGTGATTTCGATATCTACACCGAATCATAGCCTTCCACTTATCAAATACTTTACTAAGCGAATCACTTGCTAATATCAAAAATATTATTTAATAATAATTTTTATGTGTAAGTACATATTTTAAATCGGTGGGATTTAATACACGTATTATTATTATTATTTTCATTATTATATAACAATGCAAAATTTGATATCGATAAGAAATTATTTAAACAAAGTATAACTACAAAGGTTGTAGTTTTGTGGTCATGCTACAATACACTGGTGCTATGCTATAAACATTAATATAAAAAAAGTTATGGGAAATCCTTCTTCGACATATGTACTGGTAGTCATGAAATGTCATTAGTTACTAACGATGTTGTCATGACTTGACTCCGTGGAACAGCAGGTAAGTCACGACCATGCCCAAGCACGCCCAGGGTCACCTTTGACCCACCAACACTTGATGTGTCTCAATTCAACAAATTGACAGCCGCAACAATATTTTTATCTGGACAATAATTGATACTTCGAGGATGATTGTTAGATAGTACACATATTTTTTCTTATTAAAGTTCGATCAAAATATCATTTCATAATATATATTTATGTTTATTCATAAAAAAAAATCATAAATATTTGTAGATTTAATTATAGAAAATATTTATATCTAATCCACATGTTGAATGAATTGAGATGAAGAATTTGTCTGTTGGTCATATCGTTGTGAAGATTCATTCAAACACGTTTTTTTGCTACTGAATTGCTGAAAATAGCTCCATGGAATTTTTAAAATGTACCAGTACCAGCTCGTCAGGGTAGGTCAGGTAGGCGCTGCCTACCCTTTAAAGTTCGTTCGTTTCTCGTTCATTAAAACCATTACAATAATTAATAATTACAGTAATAATTTCTTAATAATTATACGTACATATTAATAAAAGTGCACCGCAGCAGCGGCTCTCGCGTTTTACTTGCTAGATGACTACGCGAGTGTTTTCGTGTTTTATTCTAAAAATAGGAAATTTTTAATATCGAAAACTATAATAAAGCGCATTGTGTGTTTATTTAAAATATTATTAAAAGCACAGTATTTTGAAAGAGAAATAGGAAAACATAGTTAACATACCAACCTTGGAATTATGTAGCATCTTCACACAAAAAGATATTGTTATACAGATTAGTAAACTAGAAACATTTAATTATTAACAGCTACGTGTCTTATTTTATTTTAATATACAATATCGATGTATTTATTATATGATTAGTGTATATAGTGAATAACGTTTTATATTTGATTAATATCTAATAAATTATTTTAAAAAATGTATAGAAAACAAGTAAAGCAACAATGTGTAATAGGAGTTAACGCATTGCTGTTTTACGTGTTTTCTATAAAAAAATTTAAAGAATTTATTAGATATTAATCAAATATGGCTGCTATAAAACGTTATATGGTCAATAAAATGAATTATATGGTTATTTTTAATATGTGGAGCTCAAATTTGCATAAAATTTTATATGATAAGTACTTATTATCATTTATTGAAAGTTGAAATCATATTTAATGAATTCGTTATAGTTTTAACAAGGTAGCTTTATTAAAGTGGAGAGGTACTTTTGGTTATGCAGTTTTGTCTTTTTTTAGCATTTTACAGCATAATTTGAAGATGCTTTATGGGTGTTGAAACCTGTGCAAACGCTAATGAACAACATGATTTACCATGATCAATTCTGAAAGTGCTCATACGACATTTTCAAGCCTTTCCTTAACCTCTTTTTGATCTCACTTAAGTAAGTGAATTTAAACTAAACCGATTTTAATTGCTATTTTTAATATAAAATTTCACGACAAATTTCACCATGCTCTTCGCCTCGTATTTTCTTGGTGACTAATCAATTAATTAGGAATAAATTAGATTAGGACAAATAATTTTAATAAAATACAACAGTAAATGTATACAAGTAAAATAGTAGATGTAAGTAAGAGTGGCGAAGAGCTAGAAGTAAACGATTTTATTTACTTCATGTAATTATTGTGGCTTTAAATTTTTGCAGTAATGTGTAGATAGATGCCTGTGAATTTATTAATTTGATATGTCAAAAATGACTTCCTGTTAAATATATTTCCATTTCATAATTTGATACCATGATGAGGCTGCAACAGATTGTCATCGCACGCAGTTTCCTGGTTCGATCGTTTTCTTGTTAATATGTGGGCTTACATAAGCGTGGCAAGTCGAGGCGTCTGTTGGCCTATGGACGGAAGGCTAAATAACGAACATTATAGACATTTGCTGCAAAGCATTATGTTATCGGCGCAGCAATTGCATCCAGAGAAAAAAATGTCTTCCAACAGGATAATTATCCAATTCAAAACTGCATATTAGTAGGGACTGGTTCTTGTAAAACAACATTCACGTTTTACCTTGGCCATCCCGAAGCCCAAAACCTCAATGAAAGCGTCTGGGGACGATTGGTAAAGGAAATTCATGTCAGAAATTTAAAACTATAAAACAAGAAGAACTTTTATTAGCCGCTGAGAACGCTTGGGAAAATGTGGATGCACATTACTGATTACTGTCAAACGTTGTGACCAGACGGTTACAAGCAGTAATTGCTAGCAATGGGGCGCCTATTAAATATTGATTTTAGGTGTAAGTATTTAAAAAATAAGAATTACACACTGTTATAGCTTCATTCTAATGTTTTTTCTAATACCAAATTATAATCTAGACATCAAAGCATTGTCATATTGACAAAAAATTCAGAAGACTGTACTGTCAAAAGCCACCATTACAAGATGCTGAAATAAAAAATATTTATAAGTGTCGTTTATATTCTACTACTCGCAATTGTACAAAGAAAAAAACTAGAAAACTACCTAAACACTAGAGGGAGACAAAAATTATTCATTCAAGATAAATGCCCTGAGCATTAGAAAATTATATACGAATGCAAACATGTCTTTGGCATTTCTGATAAGTATCTAAATTGCTTAATAAGGCTACAAATTCGTTAATATTGGAGATTTTAAACAATTATATAAAAGGCAACGTAAAAATACATGTGCAGTAGATTCCAATTCATGTAACCTGCATATTATACAAAGTTCATTTTGGTCGATTTTGTATGCAATACAAAATATTTCAATTGCAACTTTGATGATTTGGGCGATGATTCTGATTATTTTTAAACGACATCAATAAAAAATATGGCTGATGATTTCTAGATATTGGAAAGTTTTTATATATGGAGTAGTAATGAGACATATAGAATCGATTTATGTTCTCTTGGTACATTTTTTTGCAGAAGGGGAGAGTATACCTGAACTTTAAACAGAAGGTATACCGCCCTTAAGACTCATGGTTTCTGTTATTCAGAACTCATGGTTTCTGTTATTCAGAAAATTACGTTACTCAAATTTTATCATTATGCAGAAAAATTTCATACTTATACTTACTAGCATTTTCCAACAAAATTTGGAGTAGTTCTGCTACGATTACTGGGTACTTTTCTTTCTGTTTAAGGTTAAATGACGACAGCGTCGATAAATTTCAAATTATTCCTCACGTATCTCATACCTACTTATTAGAGATTAGGTACCTGTTAACATAATTATATATATAAATAACATTACATGAAATAGTAAGTTTAAATCTGACTTTGCCTGAAATGGAGATGAATTGTTCAAGAAATAAAAGAACTAAAACGCAGGGAGTCAGAAATCAAACAGTTAAATCCCATTTAAAGTCATTGATTCCGTACGTTATGACGATTCATGCTTTGCCTTTCCCTGCTTAGATCTACCCTTGTTCCCCAACGTGTAATTCAATGAAAGATCCAAAGTTAGGAAATTTAAATTGAACAGACACGATCACATGCTTAGTTTGAAGCCACAGACGGCTCTTTTGATCTCTTTTAAAAATTCGCTCACTAATTTCGCAGTTTCAGCTACTTTATAATTTCAACTTTGCACATTTTTTACATTTCAATAGGCCATTAGGTTCGTAAATAATGTTGCGTAACTTAGTCACGTGGTCTAGTGAACTAGTTTTCATTTTTATAGTCAACATAAGAATATGTACTTACAGAGTGCATACCAAGGTATTTTATATCGACACATTGAATATAATGACTTTCATTATATTATTGATTGCCTATGTTAAAAAAAAAGAAAGTATAAAATATAAAATATGTAAAATAATATAAAAAAAAATTCTGCAATATAAACATTATAAAAAACGTTTATAAAGTTTAAAATAAACATTAAAGAAATTTGCTATTTCTATGTGATATAGTTTTATTTGCTCACCTGTAAAAATCAAAAAATTAAAAGTAATTTCGCCATTAATTAATTAACGTATATAAATTAGATATATATATATATATATATATATATATATATATATATATATATATATATATATATATATATATATATATATATATATATATATATAGTATATTATATATATATATAGTATATTAATGTATATAAATATATTGTTTATATTGTATACTACAATATAAACATTATAAAACAACGTTTATAAAGTTTAAAATAAACATTAAAGAAATTTGCTATCTCTATGTGCTATAGTTTTAACCAAAAAATTAAAAGTAATTTCGCTATTAATTAATTAACTACTAAATAGAAAAATAAGATGTACCACATACACTATACATTTATTGCACACACAAAAATTAAGATATCTCATTAAAATAACAATTATTTTTATGTGAAATAAAATATGTTTTTTAATGAACTTTTTAAATTTAGACAAATGTTCAATAGTTTTTATAAATATTTTTTTTTATTAAAAGTAGGACGTTTTTGGCGATGGTCTTTCACTATTTGTAACAAATATTGAGTTTGTTCTTCATTCTTTGTTGAACAATTATTAAAATCTTCGATTAGCGCCGGTCCTCACTCAGCAACGTCATTTACGACCTTCATAGCTTTTAATATTTCAAAATTATTATTACAATTCTCATCATCTTTCCATGGATCAGGGATCCATGGAAACCACCTAACATTAGTGACAATATTGGAAATACTATGTGTCCTGTTGCATTAATTTTCATTATGAATCTTACACGATATTTTACTAATTCTGCATTTGAATTGAATTGACATTTTTTCCGCTGAGTATAGTGCATTTCAAAAATAATATGACACATTTTTCAGATTATTAACACTGTTATTGTATAACAATTATAAAAGTAGCTCTGTAACAGGAAGCTCCCCTAAGCTCTAGCATTGGCTTGTGATGTAAGCTTGCTTCTCATTTCTAATTTATTTCGCAACAAAATATAGAAAATAAACCAAAGTACCTAAACACGTTACACGCATAAAAAGAGACGTAGAACACTCACGGTGGGAGTGAGCACGAGGGGAGGATATACTTAGGTTTATCATTCAAATATTTATTATGTGAAATAAAATATGAAATAAGAGATGTAAGGGACCATAGGTAGCAAGTTATAAAGAACATATTACATACAGGTCAATTTATCTTATGAACCTTTCAATTTCCTTTTTAAAAACGTTTGTAATTTTGATAATTTTGATAATTTTGATAATTTTGAAATTATGAAGACCTACCTACTAGTGGCGGCCACGAGCCACTGTCTCTTGATTCGAGGAGGCTAATATTATAGGGCAATCATTAAAATGCACCGCAGTCCAAAATTTTTGAATTTTTCAAGGTCAGTGGTGTAAAATAATACTTAGGTATTAAAGATAGAGTTATGTTTTATAGTTTTTGACGAGTCCGAAAAAATATTGCCGCTTACAAGGCCGCTTACAAAATTACAAACATTTGGATGGTACTTGCTAAATGTCGTAAATAATTCTTTATCATTTTCCCGATTAAAAGATTCGTCATGACCACGAAAAGCTAAATCTTGCGAGGCCAAAAATATTGTCACGTCGTTGATTGAATGATTCAGAATCCTTCAATCAACGGTCACGTCTATTAGTCGTTTTAAGTTATGATGGTGTGACGAAAGTAAGAGGTGGCATCAATTTTTGAGAAATTAAAATAATTCATACTAATATGCTCGTGCAAGTTTAAACTAATATTCGTATCATTTTTTAAATTATATATCTTTGACAGTTACCAAATATTAAAATGTTCTGCCATTATTCGATATCTCTCTTTGCTAAAAAATAATATCTTTCGCCTTTGTCTCATCGCAACTAATTGGGGACAAAAAAACTACATACTGTAAGATAATCTATTATTTTTTAATAACTTTTGTAACATTGTTGACTTGTTAAGTGGATGTAAACTTAGCAGGGCAACTTGTTATTTAAAAAAATTGGTATCAATGTTATTCGATTGCAACTAATTAGCGACTAAAAAATAAGTGATTTTAGATGGTCTATCAATAATGTTAATCAATTTTAGTTAATGTCACTGTCAATAACAATAAAAATTGTATATTTTAAAAAAAAATAATATCGATAATATATCGACAATTACTTTAATTTAAAAAAAAATCAGAGTATTAGCAAAGATCAAGCATAAAACTCGAATACAGTTTTGCTCATTAGTGCGCTAAAGTTCAATATAGTCCTCATGAACTTTTTTTTGTATAGGGTTTTGTATAGGGTATTTGGTTCTGTAATCAAAATCGCACACATTTTCGGATTAAATTCATTCAATTTCATATTAAAAATACAGGATAGATACAGGGGGACAGATACAGGATAGAGATACAGGGTGATTTATTAGAACGGAGCACCGAGAGTGAGGCTTTTTTTTAATACAACACCCTATATATTTTTTCGGAGATATTTCGGCAGATATTTTCATTACGAATATTCATATTTTCCTTAGACTTCGCAAAAATTATGAAACACGTTAAATTATGTTTTTACGCATTGATTGGCGCAACAATTTTTTTCCCAGTATTTATGTTTGGGCCACAGATTTTTATGTTTAATTGAACCCCTCATATTTTTCAATAATATTTAACATCTTAGTTTTATTAGTCCAGCCCCAACAATGCTCAGGGGTTGTCTGTTTACTGTTTTTGAGATAGAGGACGGTTAAATAAATCAAGTTAAACAAATTGCAGCTTTTATTCATGAAAGAAATTATACATAAGTGAACAAAAACTATTGTCTTCAAGAAATTTATAAAAAAAACTGGTAATTATCATTCACAGATCAGTAATTCTAACCATTAATTTATTCCATTTCTCTTGAATTAACCAAGTTGTTGAAAATTGTAAATTTTATAAGCAAGTGTGAATTAAAATGGTATATTAACTGAATGGGAGAAAATTGACGTATACTCCAATCAATAGAGAATATTACCTGGAAAAATAGGAGGATTTATTAGTTTTATAAGTTTACCTTATGCTTTTTGGGTCGCTGATTCTGAATTTTACACTTTCCACCAAAATTTCCTACCGGAAATACAGCAATTTTTTAAAAAATGGCACCAAAAACGAGTATTAACAATTCTCTGAACCTCCATCGATTTTCATGAAAATTTGGAATTAAGCTCATCTTACCCTTCAAAAGTGACATAATCCCGAATTGTGCTCTTTGATTTTAAGGGGTAAAACTACCCCTTCGTTAAAAAAAATTAATCTAATCAATAAACTATAAATTATTTAATGTACTTATGTAAAAAAGATAACACAAAATGAGAAATCTAAAATTATGAAATCTTATCTTATGACTGAATCACATTTCGTCTGATAGATTACTTATATAGACGCATTTCAAAAATTAACTCGTAGTAGCCCTGAGAATCCGGAGGAATGTTGGAAGAGAAGTTAAATTTCAGTCAGGTTCAGTAATATGGAAATTTCCAAGATTGGTACTTATGAACTATTTCTAAATCTCAATAATATGAAAAAAGAAAAGTTATGAGAATATCACTGTAACTTCGGCAATATCGCTATTTCATGCATACTCGTATATACTTGAAAGGGTAGGTAGTATTTCGTGTGTTTATAAAAAGTCAAACTCTTTCTTATCGATCTAGAAAGAAATATAATGCACGTAGACACTGACTAAGATAAATCTACATGATTTGTCTTTATATCCCTGTCACAAATAAATCAAATTATATTCTATATAACCTAAATTCAGTTAGGTATATATAAGTCTGTTATATTCAAATATATTTGCAAAACTGGTGTTCTCGTATATAATATCATAGAATTATCTCAATTATCAGGAAATATATTCAATCGAACGAATAGCCATACAAAGTTCTGCAATAATGTCTAACATTAACCTATACCATTTGTATATTACTTATATGGCATATATATGGCACAATTTTTATTATTTACCTGATTTATTTATCTTATTCATCTCATTTCGGTATCTAAAATATAAAAATATTAAATAACTAGCTGTTAACCGCGACTTCGTCCACCCGAATTTAATGCGCGTTTTGAGCCCACGCGACGGGCAGCGTTTGTGATATTAAGTCGTGAGAGGGGAAGCGGCGGGAGGTGCCATTCGGTGCGGCGATTGCGGCGGCGTGCGCGGTACTGGACACTGCTACTTTAGTTTATTTTATTATTACTCGAAAATTGAAGATTGTTGCTCGAAGCAAGTAAAAATACTCGGGAGTTTTACGTTAATAATTAATTATTAATTAGTGTTTATATTGCATGTATACTTTTCTATTTCAATCAGATTTTGTTCACCACAATTTAATAGATTTTAACTTTTTTGAGCGGAACCATAATTCTTTTTCTAAAATAGAAGTAGACTAAGTTACTCCATATAAGTTACTCCATATAACACTAGCTATCTGCCAGTGAAAGTCCAGTCAAAATCGGTCCAGCTGTTTCAGAGATTTGCCGGAACAAAAGACAGACATAATTATCTTTTCAAAATTGTTTTTTTGCTGTAAATACCGTATATTCTTTCAGATTTATTTAGTAAAAAGCTGTTATTTTGACAATACAAACAGACACTTTCATTTATTTGTAATATGGATTTTAATTTTTTGGAGCTGAACTCTAATACTTTTTCTAAAATAAGAGTAGCCTAAATTACTCCTTATAACATCAGCTATCTGCCAGTGAAAGTCCCGTCATAATCGGTCTAGCCATATCGGAAATTAGCTGACACAGACAGACACAAAAAATTTAAAATTGATTTTTTGTTACAAATACCGTATATTATTTCATTTCATTTGACATTACAAACAGAGCTTTCAATTTTAATTATTTGTATGGATATAGATAAAAGAAATAACCACTCACAGATTAGTGAAGAAATGCAATTTTCAGCTTTGGAAATAAATAATTGTAATAATATAATAAAACCTAATTTGTATTTATTACAGTCTCACCAATTATGATAATTGAAATTACCCAAGTGAACAGCTGTTAGATATACATTGTGCTTTATTTAAGAAAATAATATTGTAGCAACAACTAGAAGGAACCTACGACTCGCAGTAAGAAATTCTAAATGAACACTGCTGAGTATAAAATATTATTGCTCTTTACAAAGTATTTTTGTGAGGTCTCATCTTATTAGTTCACCGTTATTGCACGACTCTCATAACCTTTTATTTCCAAAATTATTTATTTTTAATTTTTAAGGTTACTAGACTGTTCGATATCGGTATGAAGCTGGCCACGGTTTTCCAGCCACGGTTTTGCAATGTAGAAAAAATGCAAAAAAGAAAAATACGTATTCTAACCCTGCCAAACTTCTGGATTACGTAAGTAATAATAAAATAATGTAATTTGTAAAGGGATACCGGTCGGACAATATTCGGAAACGTGTGGTGTAAAAGATTTACTTCGACAAGCAAGACCCCAAGTCAATAACAATATTATATCAACTTTGCTTAATTACGTTTAAAGACTACCTATAGATCCAAAAATAAATTATTATCTGATTACGAACAGTTCACGTCATATCATTTATTTATTTCTAACTTAATATTGTTTTGTATTTAACCAATATTAATTAAACTGGTTTACAATGTCCCTAATATGTCTCAATGTTCTTTGAAATATTAACTATAATCATTGTATTTTACTAAAAAGTTGGCATAATATTCACTAGTCAGAAGTAAATAGGACAAAAGTATTTATCAACAAAAGCAGCTACCTTTTTCATTCGTCCAAAACCGTAAAGAAGTTGACCAAGAAATATACAAACAATTTCATAACATTTTGCCGCAATGACTTGCATGTGTACAGGTGTTCGGAACCAAGTCGTGACTGCCCATCGTTTGTCTTTCCTTATTCCTACAATTTAAATACTGTAGAAGAATCGTTGTTATATAATAAATGAATAAAGCTTCGCATCACATGTAAACATATCAAGAAATACTGGACACAGCCCGTGCTCCTATTATTCATCGTAATTAATTTGGGTTAAAGAAAGCACATTCCAAATCCGATTATAGCGTTTAAGTATGTTGATATTTTTTGTGAGAGCCAACAGATCTCAGGTGAATGAACGAGATTTGTCTTTTTATCTCTTGGATCAACATTCTACCGAATCAATGAATAAGCCTAAAATTTGTTATGACATAAGTTATGAAAAATGCAATAGATGATGACTTGAAACTATTTCTATTGAGGATCAGGTGTCAATTTGACAGAGGTACCTTAGTGGATAACTCCTTGGAGATTGGGTATACACAAATATGAGATGATAAATAATACATTAATGATGTTATTGGTGTTTAAGATATATTATCTTCTATAATCTACCTCATTGTTATTCTGATGCGTCTGAAATGTTTTTATTGATGCTGAAGTGGTAATCGCAAGCGATATTTGCCAGTCTTGTTGTGGGAACAACATAATATAAAGAACAGACAAGGTATATATATATATATATATATATATATATATATATATATATATATATATATATATATATATATATATATATATATATATATATATATATATATATATATATATATATATATATATATATTGTGAAAAGTAATCTTGGGTTTGTAGCATTTCATTATATAGAAATAAGCAAATAGACGAATAAGAAAGAAAACACACTTACCAGTGCTATATCTGGACACACATACGGAAATGAACCAATATACACACGAAAACGAACCACTTAGACGTTGTACAAGTTCTTTCACCTTTCTTGAGGATCTTCAGAGCAGTATACGATTTATTTCATTGATCATTCATACTTGAATTTAAATTACCAATACAGCAACACTTGCAGTGACGTTTTATGACATTAGTTTTTGACGGAACTCATTCTTAGAATACACAAACCTAGTCTACTATTTATATTTGTTCTATTTGAACATATTATATATAAAAGCATTAGGCATACAGTTATCCAGAAGATGTTAAACTTTAAAATGCATAAAATCTTGTTGAACCTATTGAAAAACAACTACTTTTTCCAACTATATGCGGGAAAATATTGAATTATATTAACAAATAAAAGAGGTGTCAGAGCTAAATTAACAATAAAAGAGGTGTCAGTTTTTTTTTGGGATAAAGCTGGCATTCCAACACGTCTGGATTTTCATTGTGTTAAACAACTAGATAAACTTTATGCAGAGTTGAGGAACAAAAATCGGCTAAAAGGGCCAGTGCGCGAAGAGAAGAAAAAATTTTCGTTGGAAAATTGGACGATCTTTTTGATATTTATTATGCAACAGTTTTTAATTAACCAAAGAAAAAAGGGACGTCCTGGATTTATCCATGGTATTGATTACCAATTTGCTTCTCAAGAAAAATCAGCTGATGAGAAATTACAGAAATTATCCGAACGAATGCAAAGAAGTCAACAAGAAAAAGCTAGATTAGAGGAAACAGGAAACATGGACAGGTGTCAATCATCAAGCAGTAATTCAGCTTACTCCAACGAAAATGAAATAATTGAAGCCCAAGAAGAGTTTTTACAAGACCAGCCTGGCCCATCACAGCCAAAAAAGGAAAAATAGCTATTGAACATATATGTCTCTTTATTGCAAAGGTTTATGTAAAGGCCTGGTTTAAAGCGTGATTTACTAGTAAAACACCGCTTCATGACTTAGACTTTTGTAAAAACTCATTAATTAACAAAATATTGACAAAGAAATATCTCAAGCCGTAAGTAGTAAATTAGTGAATCATTTGTGGTAATTCAGTTAATATTGACTTATCTTTCTTTGATGGCGATATTTCAGTTACCACTAAAAGAGAAATGGTTAAAGCTTTGAATAGGAAATCACCAAATCAGGAGGCTATTAAACGACTTATGATTGAAATTCAGGACTACATATATGCGAGAACACTAAATAGTTTTTTTAAAAATTTGGTTTGTCTATGGAATTTTTGGAAAATGATCCAACAACATGGAGTGAAAATGAATGTTATACTCGATGTTTCAATATTGTAAATAAAATTAAAGTTGTAAATGATGCCGCTGCGAGAGGGGAATTAAACTTATTGGTAACTATAATGACATTTTAACAAAAAATGAAGACCAAAAACAGTTTTTACTCCAAGTTGTAAAAGATTATAAATCACGGTTTCCAAATGCAAAAAAAAGAAACCCAATCGCATGCTTTGGACTAAAAATATTGACTAAAAATTTGGCAAAAAATATTGTTTTTATTACTATATATCTTGTAGATTTAGGATAATATTTGGTACTATGTATGAAAAAACAAAACGTTTCATAATAAAATACAGACGAGTTTTATTTAGAAAACGGCTCAGGGAGATGAGGGGCGAAGGGAACGAAATTCCATAGGCGTATCATTTTAGAGGGGGCAGAATAAATAAAAATAAATATCCAAGTTATTAACATTGTTTTTAAGTGTACTTGTGATGGTTTTTTAATTAACTTAAGAGTATTCCTTCGTATACATTTTTGATCATTTTCAGTTCTCTTCCTATAAAATTCGGTCGCTTACGATTGGAATGATTGGTTTTAGAACCACTACTACTCGCATTCGTCGCTTCCATCGCATAAAAACACTAAACACTCATGTGTAACACAATATTATAATTAATTTATATCGCAAATCAATCGTACACAAGACACAATGGAACATACATGCATGAAACAGCGTCAATATATCCAAGGAAATCTCGCGTCTTTACCTCTGAAATTTAATTTAATTTAGAACCGCCTAAAACTCACCAATGAAAGCGGTAGACCCGGTTACTAATGAGTTCTGCTCACGATTTCTATAGAGTGTACACAAATTTGCACACTAAGAAATTCTGTGATCCATTGCAAATAGGCAGACCGTTCAATTGTGATGGTGGTGTGATATTATGTATGAATCAGTCCACACTATTTCGGAACCAGGGTATAGTCTAGTTGTCTTAGACTACGGATTTACAGTAGTATGACACATGTCATAATCACAACAGATGATGTCTTTGATATTTGTATGACTTGATTAGTCATTCTAAAGATACATATTGCTGATTTAAAAAAAGAAACCATACATCAACCAAAGAATGTTTTTTCTTCAAATGGAACCATTTTCTGGGGTGAGAAAGAAAAAAATTCGATTTAAAAAAAGATGGGCCATCCTAATATGTATATATGTATATATGTATATGTATATATACATATACATATACATATATACCTAATATGTATATGTATATATATATATATATATATATATATATATATATATATATATATATATATATATATATATATATATATATATATATATATATATATATATATATATATAATTACATATATACCGGGTGTTTTTTTAAACTTTGGGCGGAAGTCGAAAAAACGAGTGAATCAAAAAAGAGTTTGAACAAAAGTTGTAGGTTCGAGGGTGGAATCATTTGGATACAACACCTATCCCCAACCTCTCACCCCTTGGCAAGGGGAAGGGGTGACTTTTGTTTTTTATATGGGGACCCCCATTTTTTATGGTCGCATATTGTTTTTGTGAAAAAATAATAACATTACATAACATGTAATTACGTAACATATTACGTAACATAAACATTACGTAACATATTAACATCTTTTGTCTGAACTTTTTTTAAATTTGAGTTGTAGTTTATTTGCAAATTGCTAATTTAAGAAAAAAGCAAAATTAAGAAAAAATCAGACAAAAGATGTTTATTGTTTCATACGTTTATTGTACTTTGATGCCACCCACGTTGATGAAACCCACATCATGTTGTTACCACCTGATGACCCACGTATGTATCGCGTTATCTTTTTCATTAATCTGATAGAGAATCTTCTGATAGAGAAAAATAATCTCCACTCGCCCTACTACAGAATAAACAATGGTAACAATTGATAGTAGCAGGCAAGAAAATTATTTGTTTACTATTCTGCGTAATTGATAATGCGGTATTTTTAACCCAGTCATTAAGACCCAAAAGACATCTTGCTGAAGTATTATTGAGCCGATTTCGATGCTTCCTTACTGTTAATGACGCACGTGAAAATAGTCTTTCCGCCGGTTTTTCCTTATTCTAAAATAGTCTTTCCTTCTGGTCAGTATATTTATTTTTGTGACTGTTGTCTGTAGTCGCTACCGAGTATTTTTTCGCGATGATTTCTGGGTTCGGTTTTCAAACGTGATAATATTATAATAACACCTTTCTTGGCTATCCGACTTGATTGTTAAGCAGTCTTGCGATACTGCGAGACTTTAGCGAGACTCTCGCGAGAGTCTCGAGACGAGACTTTGGAAAAGTCTCGCCTCGTCTCCCAAGGAAAATGTAAAGTATCGTCTCGAGTCTTGTCTCGAAAACGAGACAAGACAAGCCGAGACTCTCGCAAACGAGAATATCGTGGGTACCACTAATTTCCAGGAAATGCGATTGGGGGTTCCAGATCCCTAGTTTTCTATTACGTCATACGATTAGATTAATTTACAAGTCACGTGCTGCGACTTCCATCTGTGATTTTTCCATTTAAAAAAAAATTTCTTATGGAGATTCTACATGTAAATTTATCCAGTTATCTCCTTACGTAACTATTTAATTTGATTCTGTAATCTGTTGGGCAATAAAACAATAAATAAATACCAAATAAAAATTGAACCTCACTGTGAATAAATGTTAGTGTTTTCTTAGTTTACAAATGCAAATATACCTAATACAAATAAAAATATAATGTGAAACAAATTGTGGGGCTTCGAAATCTCTTTACGTCTTCAGTTAAAATTAAGCTTGAGCTAAATATAATAATGGCCTGATATAAGAAAGGCCTTACTTCGATCAGACCTTGTTAACGTGTCTTTACTACGGTTCTAAGATCCATACCAACGCATGCATCATTAAAGTCCATGAAATGGTTTGAGGCCTGTTAAAAATCTGATAACTACAGCCGCAACAAAAAAGAATCCCCAGGGTGTAGCGTCCCTTAGTTGCGAAAGCTCTAGTAATTAATTCCTAGTAACCAGAAGCATCCAACAGCCCACGGCTGCGTTTTTCTGCTCTCCTCCATGATGTCCTACTGGCGGGATTAGGAGCTTTTATAAAAGAGCTTTTATAAAAGAGACAAAAGAAAATGACGTCTTATTATAATGAATTATTTATTAAGTATTACTGCAAGTTAATTATACTTTGTTTTCCAGACCACTTCGCTTAATTAAAATGTATAAATTGCGGGAAATTTGAGTTTATAATAATTATTGTTTCTATTAGACACCTATTGTTAACTGTACCTAACGCTTATGCTTGGTACCGAAAACAATAAAATCGTGTAATTGGTGTTTGACAGATTCATCTGAACTATCTACTTATAGAAGTGATGAGGATACTTAGAGCATTATTAATTATGTAAAATTTGTAATGAACTTAGTTAGGTTAGGAAAATCCGGGCGCGAAATTTTAAATGGGCTCCTAAACACACTTCCGCAAATTTGACTGCCATGTATTTCTTATGGGAGATTCAAAAGAGTGATTTTCAGGCGGGAATTTCTCGGGTTTTGGGTATTTCTTAGTATTTAAAACTATTATAGGTCAAACTTTAAACATATTTCTCTACAATTCAAGGCCAAATTATTTTTTAGACCTATGAGTTAAATATACAAAAGATTTTAAATTAAAATGTCCGTTTTCCATGGACGTATGTCGCGTGTTAGTTTAACATTTCTTACACAAGAGCGCCAGGCCAGCTGAGCTTTAAAAATTAAAAAGTCAGGTTAAGGGTTATGTTATGGATTTTCAGTGGATGGTTTATATATTTATTTGTTTATTACTGTTTTGGTCAATGTTTATCGATTTTTTTTATATTAATTATGGAACAATATACCTACTATGTACACTTTTATAAAATAATAATAAGAGAAAGGGCCCCAATTTAGAATTCTCCATATAAATAATAGTCCAGTAAATACCTACATAGATATTACAGGATTATTATTTATATGGACATTATTTTAACTAACTAAGCAGATTCCGCACAGCAAACTTGATGATACTGATGGAGAAGGCTCGAAAAAACAATGGTATTGTGCATTACACCTTTCGATCGAACAGTTTTTTGCTATTCCTTACATATGAATACTCTGTTCACGTCGGGGCAACCAAGAACAAAATACATCAGTTGATCCTGATATCGAATAATGTGCTTTTAATAAATTTAAGTACTAATCAAACTGACAAGATTTTAAGTGACCAGAGCTTACGCTATAAGACAACAATACGTTAATTTTTAAAATAGGAACACGCGTCAATTTGAGATCCTAACCTAACTAATATAGTCAATTCATTTACAACGTCACGCAGAGAATAGCGAAGGTAATAATATGAAATTTCAAAAATATACAGGGTGAGTTTTTAGTGCGTATTTGCTCTGTAGTGCCTTTGCTATTTATCAGAGAAAAATGTGTGTTACCCAGGTTGTTGGTATCCTTTTTTGGCGCTTTTTAAAAATATCGGTGAATGTACCATGTGAATGTAATGTTAAACCCTCAGGTTTCGGAGATATTTACCATTTTAAGAAAAAAGTGACAGATGGAAAGGTCTGGAAGGAGCTTTATAACTTTTTTCACATGGTATATCTAAATTTAATTTTTGGCATTTAAGAACATAGAGTGGTCTAAGTTTTGCAATTAAAATATAATCGATAATAATATACCAAATGTTACATTTTCCATGTCACATTTAGCTAATTTAAAACTGCAAAAACTTTTTTTTTGACTCAAAGAATTAACTTCTACCAAAAAAGATGCATTAATATATTTGAGATAGGTACTCAAGGATCTCGAACAACACACCTAATTGGTACAAAGAAGGCTTTGACAAATTTAAGCAACAAACAAAACTACTGTCAGTTTCTCAGTGGTTATTAAAATCATATATATAGTGGCTTGTATTACTACATGTGTTTGTTATCCCATTAATATTACCTCGTATAAAACCTTAATATGAATTATTCTACTCAAGAATTAGTTGGTATAGCTTATTTATTAGGAGAATGCGTAGAAATTGCTTATTGGCGACCAGAGTATATGGTGCACGATATCATCCTGAGCGAAGAAAAAAAAAGGAAAATGTTTTGAAAAACTTAAGTTAGTGCTGTCTTGTATATCTCTCAGACTTCGGTAGTTGAAATATTACATAACCATAAGTTCCATGACTATCTCCTGAATATGAACAAAACTTGAACAGGAAGGAACAGGAACTTGAAGTGAACAGGATTATCAAAACCGTATAAATTTTTATAACTGGTTGCTGACTAAAATACACGAAGATCACTTATTTACCAGATATGTATTATTTACTGATGAGTGTACTTTCTCTAACACATCGTAGAAATTATCACCATTACGACAATGAAAACCCTAATTTTAAAATCTCGATAGAAAAGCAGGATTGTTTTTCTGTCAATGTATGGGCAGGTATTATTGCTCAATACATAATTGGTCCTTATTTCTTCGAAGGAAATCCGAATGGAGAAAGGTATTTACATTTTTTACCAAAGAATCTACTTGATTTATTCGAAGACGTGCCATTGGATGTAATCAGGCGCATGTAGTTTATGCAAGATGGAGCTCCATAACATTATCATGGAAATATTCGCCGATTTTTGGATAACTTATTTCCTAACAAATGGATTGGAGGGGGTGGTCCAGTCACTTGGCCTCTGAAATATTCCGATTTAATTTCTTTAGATTTCTTTCTTTCGGGACATTTTAAAAATCTAGTTTACCAAGCAATATCAAAAAATATGGAAGATTTACAACCAAAATACGACATGCTTTTTGTACAATTACACTGGAAATGTTGGAAAATGTACAACGGTCATTTAGAGAAAGAATTGAGTTATGCATAGCAAACAATGGGCGAAATGTTGATCACTATTGAGAAATCAATTTTTAATAGATATTTTTATTGTTATTGCTTATGTTATTAAAGTTATAGTTATGCCATCATTGTTCTTCTGTTATTGTTATGTTATTATTATTGTTGATATGTTATTGTTATTATGATATTATTAAAGTTATTATTGAAAATTTGTTCTCGTTATTTAACAATGGGCTATAGTTCATATTATATTAAAAGCAGTTATTAATTCTTTAAGTACAAGGCTAATTTTATATGTAATTTTCAAGCAAAATTCTGGTAAATCTGTACGCTGGAAAGAAAATTGAAAATATCTCACAAACTGCTAACTTTGGCCCATGCAATGGGTATACCAGAAGAAAGATAATTTTACATAACTGGGAATCAAAAAATACCATTTCCATTTTAAAAAAAAGTTTTCGCAGTTTTAAATTAGCTAAATGGGGCATGGAAAATGTAACACTTGGTTACAACTTAGACCATTCTATGTTCTTACGCTGTGCCAAAAATTAAATTTAGATATACCATGTGAAAAAAGTTATAAAGCTCCTTCCAGACCTTTCCACCTGTCACTTTTTTCTTAAAATGGTAAATATCTCCGAAACTTGAGGGTTTAGACACATGCTTTGGACTCAAAAGTTTGCGCTCTTTCCGAATTTCAAAAAATATATAGGGTGTTCTATTTAAAATAAGAAAATTAGTTTGTGTCCAGGAGATATGAAACAGCCTGTACATTCACCGATATTTTTAAAAAAACGCTAGAAAAGGATACCAACAACCTGGGATAACACACATTTTTCTTTGATAAATATCAAAGGCGTTACAGAGCAAATAAGCACTAAAAACTCACCCTGTATAAACAAAATAAAGGATGTTCTACATTCTACAGGGTGTAGGATATCAGAATTGACGAGAATAAAGTGTTTCTTCGATTAACGTTAAAGTTTGAGGACCTGGGACTTAACAAAAATCGATTGGGCCACTTTTGAGAACTAAATACGAATATATAGACAAAATAGATAGATTATTATCATCCTTATTTCTTTAACGACGGCGACGGGAGCAGTTTTCCTTCGCCTGCTGTAAATGAATACAGATAATAGGTTCCTTTCATTTCCATCCGGATGGACTTAAGAATAATATAAAGATGCGTAAAATCCGGTGACATATTTCTAGATGGGTGAAATATGTGGGAGTTCCCGACGACGTGGCGTGCACAAAGGTTTCCTATCAACAATGACTGGCTGAAACCGAAAATTGCGGAACATGACATAAAAAAACCAGCAAAATTTATATCCGCAAATATAATAATAAAAAGAATCAATTTATTTTAGATCGCTGTGAAATCCTCTTTAATAGTTTTTTATATCTAAAAGGAACATGTAGGGATATCGAGTCCCTCACATACAGTAGCCGGCTAGAGGTCGGTCGTGGTGAATTTTAAGTTAATATCAGTATATTTTATAGGCGTCTGAATTATGGTTTCCGGATGATATTTAGCTTTTGTTGTGCGGGAGAAGCTTGGGGCCGTAAATATCACACTTTCAGGATTATTCTTTTTGAGAAATGTAATTTTAACAATTTATTAGGTATGTTATTTATAACCTTATTATTTATTGGTTGCAGTTTAATAAATAAATGATACTTTGTTTCTCTTCCTCTGTAAGTACCGCCACGATATGCACACAAGCCATGAAGCCAGGCAATAACAGAAATGAGAGACATAACTTAGTAACATATGAAACTGGAACATATTTATTCAAATACTCGTGGGCTCAATGAGAGGTAGGATATGCACAGGATAGGATATGTACAGGATAAGTATTGAATTTTTCAAGGTCAAACGGTTTACATGAAAGTTGGAAATTCGTCAAAAATATTGTCTTCGAAAATGGGTTCTGCAAAAAACATTTCTCTTTTCTTTTAGTGCTGTATGCTATTTGTTTACAAAATAATTATACACTTATATAACTTACCCAAGTCCATGTTTAGCTACTTTTCAAATATAAGAAGTCCATTCTGTACCTTTCCTAAGAAATTTTTGATAAATTCGTAGGTCTTGTCTGTTACTTTGCAGTTTTTTCAATATATCTCGCAAACGAAGGAAAATTTCGATATACTTTATATGAAACTTTTCGTAGAGAATTAAACTTTTCATCGAAATGTTTTATGTAAAAAAAATTTAAGACAAGAAGTTGTTAAAACAAAATGAATGAAAAGGCCAAAATTTCGATTATTTGAAAAATTTTGCTGTTATGCGTATAATAATTTTACTTTTTTGCGTATAACTTTTATTAGGTGAACCCAAAAAAATTTTAGATCCAGCGATTTAAAGGAAATTATGTCTACTTTTTTTCTATGGAGCAATGTCTATACGTATTTCGGACCCAGAAAAATTTTTAAGCAAAAAAGCAAAATTTTCCAAAAAATCGAGATTCGTTCAACATTTTTGGCATAAAAAATATTTTTCAAATTTTTTAATTGAGCCATTCGATGCGAAATTCAATTCTCTACAAAAGGTTTCATATAAATTATCTCGAAATTTTGCTTCGATTGCGAGATATACTGAAAAAACCGAAAAGGGTGAATTTTCACCCCTATCTCCAAATTGCACCCTCTAATTTAATAGCACTCCTTCCAATCTTTTGAGCATAATATAGTTTAACTAAAAGCATAATTTGATTTACGCAGGTGTATGTATATCTATCTAAACATCTAAAAATTATAATTTTTAGGATATTAGGATAAATAGAATATAGAATATATGTAGCAAAAACCAGGAAAATATTTTACTCCGAAGTAGGTATATCGTATGCGGTACATTAAAAAATATAAGATGGTCTGAAAAGATAAAAGTAATAAATTCGGCTTCTAACCCCTAGCTGTTGATGGCGATATAAAAGTGTTGGCAGTGTGGCATTCCAGCTGCATTGTGGTTGACCGGAAATGCATTTCTTTATCAAAACTGTCTACTTATAGTCTCATGTGCTATCCCAATTTTGGTCTAGTCAGATGATTTCTCTATAAAAGAGAATTTATTATTTTATTTATAAGGAAAGGGATAATTGACTTTTACATGTCACCGTCATCTTTTAATATTTTATCTAAGATGCGTTAAGTTACATTGCATTTTTATGTTCACATCAGTTTTTAGAACGTGGAAATAGAGATATAAACTAAATGGTAGATACATATATGTATATTTTTAGCTACTGTTGTCACCAAGTTAATAATATTTGGGTAACAAAATGTTACGCAAACTGTATACATATAACAAAGTCATGGATACAGTCCAAGACGTTTTCATTAATAGTTATATTATTTTCGGATGTTGTGACATCAGTGCTTGGTTTATCATTACCACTATCAATATTCAGTATTCTTTTTCTTTACATTTTTTGTTGCTAGGATATAATTTTTTTTTCAGTAAACGAAAATATAGTTTTGTGTCGATTGGAGAAAAAATATATATGTAGTCTGAATCACACTATCTAAAGTCAGCTAGACTTGAGATGGTCAAGTGTGCAATAAGTTTTCTCCTTATTCGTTGCGATCATTTATGGCAAATTACTGGCTCGTTCTCAATAGATTTAAATAGATAATGCCCATGCCTAGTGTTTATCCTATTCAGTGTTCGTGCTATCTACGAGGCTCTACATGGAGAGTGTACCTCGATAAATACATCTGTACCATATATGCATCCATAATAATATCTATTATAATTTTTTTATTTATTAGTACACCATTCAACGGCAAAACGGAAAAATATTACAGAATTGGGGTTACAGAATTACAACAAATATACTTAAATTTACATACACCATGAACAAATCACAAGTGGACAGAGTAGGTACTTACAGAATTGGCATTTTTTTTATATAATAAATATATAAACAGGAGAGAGAATGAACATAGAATGAACACAATAAAATACAGATTGAAAAAATATATACGTAACATAAAAAAATAATTTAAAGCAGAAAATTACAGCAGATATTTGTTCGATATTTGTAGACACTTAAATTTTGAATACTGCTACATTGCAGGAAAATATATGAAATATATTCTGATAACCATTATATTTGTTACATATTTGCCAATATTTGTACGCGCTGTACTCATGGAAATGTCTTATGGTTATGTGCAGCTATCCTAGGAATGTGAAATTGTAACATGTGTTGTATGTCACTCATATATCAAAATCACTCATATAACGTGTGGGAATATTATGCCGAAACGTTGGAAACACTTGATGATTCCGCTATATAAATATCCAGGGGCATATACGGGGGGGGGGGGTGATATATGTGTCCAAACAAAGGTACAAAACAACTGATAATACGAGCTGTGACGTTACAGCCTACTATATTCGGTAACGCCGGAAAGCGGCCGAATGAACTATGAAAACAAGCCGTCGACGTCGAGTGCTGGGATCTCCCGTAGCTGACCGAATCGGTATTCTCGTCATTGTAGGATGTGGCGTCACGACTTTGAAACGGTTAGCTCTCGCGCGAGACTTTAATAATTTATAAAGAAAATTAAATTACTGGGAATTAAGGCGTCATATTTTGCATATCTTATTTTTCAATATGGTAGAACATTTTTATGCAAAACATGAGAATGTTCCCTATTGTCCCTTCTGGACGGGAATCAAATGGACAGCTGGCGTGGCCACAATTACGAACAGACAAATTAATCACAGTTGCCAATTCTATGCCTGACGATTCGTGGTTCAGAATGCAATGTGAGCAATGTGATGCAATGAGCTAAAAGTAAAAAATAATTACGTTATTTTACTACTATTACCACTTAAAATACAATTAATTATTACAATTATACAATCTATTATCGGTGGCAGCCGACGCACTTCGGTATAGGTTGGTAAACCGTGGATGGTCCCGACTCCAAAAATAACAATAAATTTTAAATAGTAGTAGAATAACGTAATTACTTTTTACTTCTTTGTGCATTTTTCACAATTTACGATATTTTTTTTGATTAATTTAAATATCTTTAAATTAGTATTGTGAGCGGCGCATTCGCCATTTCTACTAGTGTATCTGATGAGTTCCCCGGTATATCATCGGAATCCAAGGTCCAATGCCAATGAAACTCAAATGGAACCATCTTGAAAATACTCCTTTTCTAATAAAAAAATAATGTTTAAAATTGATTTATAAATTAGGTAGTTCTGAGGAAACGAATATACAAAAAATACACAGCCGTATCGAAAACCACCTTCATTTTTGAAGTTGGTTTAAAAACAAAAACGGGAATATTAGCTGAGATTTTTCACGTCTTTTTTCGGGACCATCTAGCCAAAATCTCGTCAGCAGATTAGAATTAACACCTGAATACGCTCCATCCTCTTTGAGGTATGCATATTTTAAGAACCATCTTAGTACTTTTTATGGTATTTACATACGTATTATAAGGAGCACACCATATGCAGTATATTCAAGTCATGATCTTACAAAGGAATAATATATTATTTTTAGCGTCTGTATTTGGTCAAATTATCGGGAATTTATGATAATGAACCCTCACATTTTGAAACAATCGGCAGATAGAGTATTTTAATATTATTCAGAAGATATACGAGTATGCATCCAGAATTACATTAAAATTTTGAATTATTCCAACCTATTGGCCAGCAGTGTATTTAGATATATTGATAAATTTTTAGAAAAAATTTAAAATAACAACCGAAAATCAACATAACTTTTGTAATGGTACGTCCACCAGCACAGCGCAGGGGTACGTATTTTTTTTGTAAAAGTATGTAAAGGCGGAAAAGTGTCACGATTTATTACCTAAATTATTTGACTATGGCATTACGGGTCTTTCATTAAACTGGGTTAGCAGTTTTCTCGAAGACGAAGACAATGTCAGCCTAAATCATAAAAACAAAAGTTTCATGTGCTGAGTTGAATCAGAATGTTTAGATGCAATTGTAGATGTCCCAGATGGTTCTATATTGGGCCCTGTGTTGTTTATCTTATATGTGTGATATAAATTCTTCTTTACCATGTTTACCTATGTATGCAGATAACATTTCTATTTTAGTACTGACGAAGACGACGACGACCACTGTATTTCCACGAACACCAAGACACTTACACTTCGCACAACGCGCATGTCGCCAACGTTGATCTTGCCACAGTTGGCATGATCCGGAGATGATTAAAACTATTTTAGTCATCTCTCTTAGAAGTTGTACAAGTTATTTCTCCTTCACTGAGGATCTTTATAGTGATATCCGATTTGTTTTATTGAACATTTATACTAGAATTTAAAATAATAATATTTCATTTTCAGTGACATTTTATTGTGATATTAGTTTTGACGGAACTTAAATTCATAGAAAACATAAACCTTCTCTACTATTTATATTTGTTCTATTTGAACATATTATATCTAAAAGCATTAGGCATACATTTATACAGAAGATGTTAAACTTTAAAATGCGTAAAATCTTGTAGAATCTATTAAAACAACTATTTTTCCTAGCAATATGCTAGAAAATATTGAATTACATATACAATAGAATTCTGAAGCATTTAAAGTTAATAGTTAAGTAGTTAATTATTATTTAGAAAATTCAAAAAATAATCCAATTTTGACTCTGGAATATACCTATAAGAACTTAAAAGCTATTGCTTTTTTCTTTGCTATTCATATTATGTGAAAAGAAATCTTGGGTTTGTTACTTGTGTAAATCATTACACAGAGAAATAATCAAATACCTACATAGACGAATAATCAAAGGAAGACACACTTACCAGTTGTATATCTGGACATATATACGGAAACGAATCGGGTAAGTTGTACAAGTTCTTTCATCTTCATTGAGGATCTTCAGAGTGATCTTCAGAGTTAGTATCTAAGATCCACTTGTAACTATTGACTATTCCTATACAATATTATGTATTGTCTAAAAAGGAAAGCAAACAATAATAATTAGTATTATTATAGTGTCACTTGACAAACACAAAGTGGGTACCAAACAATATATAGCAATAAATAACCAGTCCATTCATGCATAGGAGTTCATTTTTGCACAGTAACACCTGTACAAGCGATATAAAATTCGAAAATATCAATAAAATCCGTAGCTAGTGACCCGGGAAGTGCAAATTACTTTTTAATAGTTGTCTGCCTTAACACCCTCTAATTCCCACGGCCCCGAATTGACCTGCTCAGTACCTTTTGCTCTACCATACCCCTCTGGTGGCTATTTCTTCCGATCATCGCTTTGTCCATTGTCTGTCGTTGACTATTGCATGTAATTTTATTGTATTTGTAAAAAGGCAAATGCCAAAGAAGGTGTATATAGACCCCAGGTAATATTTATTGCTGATAAAACTTGTGGAGGTGACATTGCCAATTACTGTCAACTGCTACTACTAGTCTAAAACATGAAAAAATCTATAATCCCTTTAATATGTTTGCCATATAATTAATATAATAACTTTTACGAACTCAAAAGTATCACGTGTAATATATAGGCAGTAATTGTTCTATGATAAGCGATGTAATGTTTTGTGCAATAATAGATCACTTACTTGTCAATTTAATTTACTTTTTCCTTATAATGCAATGTCATAATATTGGGTGCTCGTAATTCCATAATGCATAAAATTTGATCAGTTGTTGAAAATGGCCTTCATATTCTTCAATGCACATAATTAAACTTATAGTAAAATATTGCTAAATGCATTCTGGAGCATTTCCGGAGAAATAACATTGAGTACATTTGCTAAATTTTCTCTTAAATCATTTGCATTGACGGAATTTGGACTATAACGCATTTCCCTAATATACCTCATATAAAAAATCGGGTATAGCTAAAACAGGAGAATAAGGTGCCGATTTGATGGTCCTCGACCTATCCACCTGTCGTTGTTATCTTGCTGGAACTATGTCACGGTTGATATACTGTATTGTTCCAGTTGAGGATATAAAAAGTTCTTCAAAATATCTGCATAAGATGGAAGATAAATGGATCATAGACATATCTGGTCTATGCTATAGGCCAGCTATTTAATTTAGGAGAATCTGTTTAAAATTCATTGAAGATCCTCGCATTCTCTTCATCCTACATTCTGCAATTGTGTTTGTTTTCGCGCCCTTTAGATGGCCTTATAATTCACAACAATTCCAGGGGTTGCGTTGATGATGGCCTCCTCAAAGTATAATAGAACCTTTGAGTGACAAATTGAATTTATACGAGTACATCTTCTGGGGATCTTCCGCTGAAGAGTGGCACGAAGTACCGTCAAAGACGGATAATTTCTGCGATATACCAGCCTTGAGGCAATGGCAACTTATACATGATATTGCCTTGGGTAATTTTTTTGCTTTTTTAATCCTTTCGTATTTTCAGACTGTGATTTATCTGTAGCAAACGAGAAATAATCGCGCGAAAACATATCCAATACAACCCAAAATAAACCCAAACAACATATGGAAAAAATTACAAAGAGAACATCCAAGCAGCACCTGATAGTGCTTCTTGAATCGCTTTAGTCAAGTGAATTTTCGGCGAAGATCTAACGTTCAAGATATTTAATTAATATTTTTTATTTTCTATCACTCTATAAGTTGCCATCAAATTTGTTATTTTTCGTGGAAACTACCCCATTTTTCTTATGTTTTTAAATTCCCTATCAATATTAAGGCTAATTTTTATAAAACAATAACTCTACCTTGATTTTCAATTCTTTTTGGGTTGAAAATCAAGAGAATAATTTTATTTTGTATTACATTTACAGCGTATTTATTGCTCTTTCTCTTTATCTTTAAAACTGACAGAAGTTAATGATTTTTTAACATCCCTTTAATGTTTTCAGTTTTCCTAATCAGTCACAAGCATTTTGGAAAAAATATAAAAATTGATTACTAGACGAGAGCATGGAAATATCTCGAGGCAAATGTAAAATAATTTGACATGTTCTGATATATTTTTTTTTGAAAATTTAAATCCGTTCTTTTAAGTTTTCTCACAAGTTATCAATTTTAGCTTCGTATAGTGCCTTATATTTTTTTACTAAAGATAAATACAAAATTGTAAAAAATAGGGGTAATTTAAAAAATATTTTTTCATGTTATATGTATAATATAATTACTTATACATATAATATATAATATGTTATAATGTATAATGATCATTTAATTTTGAGTCCATGTGTTCTTTTTTCAAGAAATCTTCTGTCTGGTTTATACATTATTAAAACATTTTGAAGAGGTCAGAACATCATTGATTTCAATTACCAAGTATACGAGAATTAACAAAGCATATAGCGTCATATGATGGTGTAGCGGTTCAAGCTCCGCTTTCCATGCGATCCTAGACCAAATACGACGGAAAAACAGACTAAGACAACGATGGCAGCAAACGCACGATGCCCAAACTAAGGTTTAAATGACACAACTCCAGCAACAAATTAGAGACGCCATTAAAACCGCCAGAAACCAAAAATGGCGGACTAAATTAAAACAATTGACCCCACAAGACAATTCATTATGTAAGGTGTCAAAATCTTTAAGAAACACCAGACAGGTCATGCCTGCACTGCTTGAGCAAAACGGCCACACTTACTTGACAGACGCATAGAAATCCAACCACCTTGCAGACAAATTCCAAATTATTCATAACCGAAACGGCCAAAATACTTTAGAACAAGATCGCATAGAAAATGAGGCCAATGAAATACTAGGTCATGCTCCAAATCAAAATTTAATAGGACAACAATATCTGCAGGTAATGATCAACCCCACGGAATTACAAAAACTTATTAAGACATTAGGAAATAACAAAGCTCCTGGTACAGACTGTGTCGAAAATAAACTACTAAATAATTTGCCAAGAAAAGGAATTGTACAACTAGTTTATGTAGCCAATGCGATCCTCAAGCTTCAACATTGGCCGCAACAGTGTAAAAGAGCGATTGTGATCCCTATCTTGAAAGCCAACAAAAATGCAAAAAGTGCTGGAAGCTACAGACCCATATCACTCCTGTCCTCGATCTCCAAGCTTGTCGGAAAAATAATACTCGAGCGAATAAATCGAATACAGGAGGATATGGGATTTCAAAACCATCATCAATTCGGCTTTAAGAAGGGACACAACACTACACAACAAGTTGTGAGGATCGTGAGCGACATAAAATGGCAATATAATCTCCGAAAGAGCACTACAATGGTACTCTTAGACATCGAGAAGGCATTCGACACAGTTTGGATCCTGGGGCTAATACACAAACTAGGTAGACTAAATTTTCCGAACTATATGATCACACTATTACACTCATACTTAACGGGCAGGTCCTTGCAAGTACGAGTGAATAACAAACTTTCAAATTCAAAGGACATTCGCGCGGGAGTCCCACAAGGGTCGGTTCTTGCACCAAAACTTTTCAATATATTTATCTCAGACTTCCCTGAATTCCCAAATACGAAGTTGGCCATGTACGCATACGACACAGCAATATACAGCCACAGCCACAGCGCACAAGCTGCTAATCAACTGTTAAAGGCACATATGGCTCGTGCCGTTGCGTACTATGACCGATGGAAAATAAAGGTCAACGAAGGGAAGTCTGAAGCAATAGTATTTACTGAATGGATTTACAGGTAACAACTACACAGAGTAGATATGGTACTGAACAGGTGAAATTGATGAACCGGTGAGAACGGTTTCGTTCTTTTTTTTCAGAACCGTTCTCAATACCTGTTACCGCTCAGAACGTTCAGACCACGATACTAACGTGTCGATGTCGAAACAACGACTACAAAGTTCCAGTTCAGTTGTTCATTCTACTGTGGCAACTACGCATGTATCATGTATATAACGGACTTTTTTTATTGAAAATACGAATATCATAATGAATAAAAGAACTAGCGCCTTGTGGATTTTTTTTACGATTGCGGACCCAAATAAGCAATTAGCTAAATGTAATTTATGTAAACAGGTCCTCTCGTATAAGTAATCGATAACAAATCTCAAGACATATACTTGGCAGACACCCTATAGTTAACATACTAGTTAGTTTATATGTTTAATTTTTATTTTATGTAAAATATATTCAACTCGCATCGCAAAACTTAATACAAGAAGTAAGAAGTACATGAAATTACTGGAACTAGTCCGAACCGTGCTGAACGTCTGAACAGTCAACTGCGTCTGAACTGTCTGGTCTGAAGTTCTGGTTCTGAACATTAGAATTGAAATAACAGGTAACAGGTATAGTTCGTATTCGAGAACCGGTTCACTGAACGGTTAGTCAATACGCTTTCTCAAGAACCGGTTCAGTTCTTTCCGTTAGAGGTGGGTAGTTCGTGAACGAACTAGTACAATTGAACTATTCACCTCACTGAATGAAATGAATCATTCCTTGGTGCCGGAAAGAATCATTCACCGCGAACTAAAACAATATAATTCTGATAATATGAAACCCGAAACCGATTCTTGAATTCAGTTAAACTGATTGAAATCACATCGGCCTTTAGTCAGACCGGTACTTGAAAGTCAAGAAGTACCTACTTTTTTACGTTTTATATATATTTTGCAGTACATTTAAATATTTATCAATTTATTATTTTTTTAATAACTTTATTAATGGTTATATTTTTGTTTTCTATTTTTGCGCGTTACACGAATTACGAATTACACGTACCTACCTACAGAAATATATATGTTTGGTTGCTTAAATAAATACTTTTATTTACTTGTTTTTTTATTTTCTATTCCTAATAATATCGTAGTCAAAGGACATCTGTGGTACCTACGTGTTTTAATTCACTATTCAGTGCGTATTTCTTTTGCTTTACATACTCCCTCCCAACACGCCGATATTACGACGGTACCGACCGACTAACGGCAGTCCCAGAAACCAGAAACATTAACAGATAACTGACTAACTGAATTAAAAGAATCAAAGAATAATTCAATTGAATGATTCACCTAGGTGAATGAGACCGAAGGAACTATTTCGGCAAAACGAACTAGAATTCCCATCTCTACTTTCCGTACCAACCCTAACACAGAGAACTAATATTCCTACCTGTATTGAATTACACCTGCAAATCCGATAAGATAGCTATGGTCATTCACCAATACCTCCACCAGGTGTAGACTAGTTTCGAGCTGTTTGGCTCTCATCAGTACACCGTAGGTAGAGGAATTAATGAATGACCAAAACTATCAAAACAGTCAAGCAGACTAAGCAGTAGCGTGCAAGCGAGGGATACCAGACCCCTCTAGCGGTCAGTTGCTACTACTCATCAGATTTGCTTATCAGATTTGCTTATACTACTTATCGGATTTGCAGGTGTAATTCAATACAGGTAGGAATATTAGTTCTCTGTGTAGTTGTTACCTGTAAATCCATTCAGTATGTTGTTTAGCCTACCTTTGGCTAGGGTCGCTGCTCTAGGTGCCTGCATTGCAGGACGCTGCTTGTCAAAGACTTTACTTAGTAATGTCTGATGAGTAGTAGCAACTGACCGCTAGAGGGGTCTGGTATCCCTCGCTTGCACACAATAGTATTTACACAAAATTTCAAAAATAACAGAATTATTACACCAATTTCGATAAAGGGACAAATTCAAACGAAAGACACAGTTAAATACTTAGGGGTACACTTGGATAAAAGACTCACATTTACAAAACACGTCAAGGCAACAATACAAAAAATATATGCTTTGTCTAGGCCGCTATACCCCCTAATGGCAAGGAATAGTGGCCTAGACAGACCAAACAAAAAACTCATTTACACTACACTAATAAGACCGGCCCTAACGTATGCTGTGCCGGCGTGGTGCGGCGCGTCGGCAACGAACTTTAAGAAATTGAAAGTACTGGAAAAAAAATTCCTTCGCCTCATTACAAACACAAATAGATATATCTCCATCAGAGAACTACACCAACTTTGTCCCGACATACAACCACTAACGGATTATGTCAGAAATATTTCACAAAATTTTTATGAATTTAAACTTCTAAATAATCCGTTAACAAACAACATTACGCGAATTAGAGAGCATAATACACCATTTAGATTAAAACATAAATTACCTTACCAAACGCTACCAATATTTAGACAACAAAATTAAAAATCCCGTTTAATAAAAACTTTTTAACAACCCGAAAATAAGTAATATTCGAATTACTCACGCTAAAAGGGGTTTTTTACCACCCAGGATTTTTCCCCTATCGATCACTAAATGTTTTTCATTATACAACACCTGAGAGAAATTCAACATTTCCCCTAGATCCTTTAAATTCATTTTTGTAAATTTGTTCCTCTCTCTTGTTCTTGTTGTTCCCTCTTCCCCTTTTTTTCCATTTATTTATTTAACATCTTGTAAGCCACCTGTGGCACAAAAACAATAAACAAATTGTAAAACGTAGGTTAGGAAAATTTGTCTTATTGAGTTATATTCTTAAATACTCCGGCACTCACTATCGGCTGTCCCTCAACTGCCACGGTGCCTTTGGGCACGTGGATGTTTGACAGACCGTCATGAGCAGTCCGGATATTATATGTAGCACCAATGTCTAAATAAATTGTTTTGATTTGATTTGATTTTGATTTGCTCCGCTTTCCAAACCAGGGATCGCTGGTTCGATACTCACATCAGGACTTTTTTAATAAGGTAGGCAACACAACATACACACCATTGATATTGGCGATGTAAGCGCCGTCTATCAGGTAGTAGCTGAATTAATTTAGTAGGTAGAGTGATGGGTTATGATGTCACATCCGCTTTCACATTTCCGTCTCATTTTCCGAAATTTACCTTCATATCGCCGTAATAGATGTTTACACATCATAAATTCTAGAATAGTAGGTATTTACGAAAAATCTTCCTTATAATAAAACTATATCTATCGATTTAGTTTAATTTTTATTTTCATCTGAAACTGAATGAGTCACTTTTGACAAAAATACGCAGAAATAACAATTTTGATAGGTAATAATTCATGTGCTATGAATATCTTACTGAGGATATCTGAGATTGTTAGATTACTGCGCACCCCCTAAAATTGTTATTTAATCACGTTGTAATATGCCCTAGAAGAGGGTAAATACCCTTGGATCTCTCGGGACTAGCGGATAGAATTACTTTCACCACACATAAATGGCATTCAATAGTTACTCCTCCTTGGCCATTAACTCTACCGATAGCTGCGGGTAACAACCAAAACTAGCAAATTACTACATGCTGATGATCCACTAGTCCAAGGGGGAGACATAGTGAAACACGCTGTTGCTTTTGTTTGAATTTGTTCCGATATTTTTACCATCTGTCATCTAATTTAATATCAGCAAGTGCAGGAGTGGAATTCTTGAGGGAATTTATCGAATGAACACCGTGAAATTGTTTTAGCAAATCTCGTCCTTGGTATTCTTACGTTACTTGACAGTTTATTAGGGCTTCCAGCTATTGATTGAAATTTAATACTGCTCAAATCGATACGTATGACGCTAATAGCTTTCAAATAGAACATGTCCTAATAGTACCCAGTACACTTTAGTTATAAGAAAAACACTTTCAGTTTTCTTATTTATAAATTTAAATTAGAGCATGTGGATACTTGACCTCAAAGGGAGTTCAAAATAGGCTTAAGTATTCAAAATAGTATTATATACTTTTAAGATTTTAATGCAAGCTCACAAAGATTTATAATTATTAATAGTTATAACTTTTCAAAGATTCTCTTGATATGTTAAGTTTTTTAATGTTAATGAATTTATTTTAAAAGAAAAAGATTGGTTTGCATTTAACTAGGACATCTTATAATAATAATAATATATTTATTTATTTTAAATATACTTATAAGTCATGGTGAAGCAATAACATTGAAAAACATGCTTAAACCTCCTGCGATAACCTCATTAATAGAAGGTTCCCACCTTCTATTAATATAGAAGTATATAGATAGATAGATATAAGATAGATATAAGATTAGTATATAGATAGATAGATATAACTACAACGTGATCAGATAAAAGGCTACAGAGCGGCTATATTTCAGCCGTTCATGCTACGATATTGGGGTAAGAACTATATCCACAAATACGGCCAAAATAATTTAAAATTCGAATATTTTTTAGTCCCTAACTTCGTCGGCAGGGGGCTAAGTAACACTTATCGATCCAGAACGGTAAGTAAATTAAATTGTCAAAATACCTAGACATTTTTATTCGGTTTCAGTTATATTTCTATTTATAGTCATTTTTTACATTACATATAAAATTAAATACGGATGTATAAATTCGTTTTCATTTATTGTGATCGTGCAAATGAGCATCATGAACGCAATGAGCATAAGCATCATGAACGTTAAGGGTTATATCGTTCTCAGACAAACTTGAAGGCTTCGCTTTGTCTTCTAACTGTAAATTACCCTAATTAGTGTTCTTGTATAGTATGATTCCCGATTACGGTATTCTAGTGGTGGTAAGTTGAACGGAAAAGACTGTTAAATTTGATATTGTGATATAAGTTTATTTTTAGTACTTACATTATTACTCAAATGGATTATCAAGATAATATCCGTTTCACATATTTTTTGTATTGTTTAGCGTGTTTCTTAATTTGCATTCCTTTTAATAATTTAATGTGGGCCATAAAGGCATGAATTTGACGCCCTCATTAATATGAAAACACCAATTTATCAAATTTTTGTGACACATTTTGTTTTGATAAGCGAACCGTACGCGGAATTAATTAAGAGTATTAAAGTATGTGTTGGTGGTTTTGCGCCTTGGATTCCCGCACAATAAAATTCTAATCTTTAGATAATTTGATATAATTAATAATATTAACAAAAATTAGCAATAATCTTCTCAGTAGAAAAAAGTTACAGATGGGTATCTACTTTTATCTTGTAAAAGAGAGACCAGCAGAGAAAAAAATTACTAATGGCCAGTTCCATAATCGACGTAAAGCTTCCTTTAATATTAAAAGTCTCCTTTAAGTTCTAAAGCGTGTTCCATAATCGAATTTTAAAGACACTTTTACTAAAAAGCTTCCTTTTTGCTAAAGTTTCGATTACATTTTAACGCGCACTGTATATTTGGAATTAAAAACACTGAGTATTTGGAACAAAAACACTGAGTATTTGGAATTAAAAAAATATATTTTCTGGATATTAAAATTAATGTACTTAATGTAATGTAATGTAATGTAATAAATAGATGAAAATATCACATAAGGCGTTATTACAACATCATTTATAGATCGTATATAGGGCTACTAACAGAGCCTGCGTATTGATCAGGTTTTTTCGCTTCTGCTGCAGGAGGATCAGATTACTGTCAATGCAAAGAGCAAAGTCCTGTCTCAGTGGAAGGCAGACTAGTAGCGGCCACATTCGATTACCTCCAAGTTGACACGCAGAACCAGCAGTGCACTTACGCCTTGTACGGTTATCCCTCCAGCATTAAATGCGTCCTTACACTCTGCTGCCATTAGTCTTCCAAGAAATTTGTAAAATCTTACGCACATTTATGCAATTTCTATAACGTACTACTTACGTATATATGTTTATAAGAATGTTCTATTATACCTGGTTACATCCAATTTTATGTATTTTTATTTTATTTTTTCATTTTACAATAGACACAGAACCACAAAACAATCCATTTATGGGGTAGGATATAATAGGAAAAACCAAAAAATACAGTAAATCTTGAAATCACAAAGCAAATAATTACAAAGTACAGAAATAATAAAAATACACAAGAAACCTAATAATAAGTATTTAGATCGTAAGTTACAATTGATTTTATTTCTCTCGTCTTAATTTCACCAATCACAAATGCGGAATTTTGATTTACAAATGGTTTCTAGACCCGTGGCAAAACTTGACAGCTGTTGCCACCAAAAATTACAATACCTTTGATAACAAGTAATTATGGTCTCCCTGGACACCAGAAAACGACGCTAAACCATTTTTCCGATTTTATTGTGAATAAATTTTGTAATATTGTTTTTAAACAGTGGTTAAACGTTCAACTAGAATAACAACTGATAGTAAACCCATCATGGAACAAAGAACAATCAAGTGGATGGTACAAAAACACTCCAGTGGGAAAAAACGAACTTTCGAAATTGGACTAAAGAAGCAACAGAGAAGGCAGGATTAAATGCAAATGAAATAAAAATAACAAACCATTCTATGCGAACGACAGCAGTCAGTAACCTAGCTAAAGGAGGAGTGGGTGATCAACAAGTAATTAAAATTACTGGCCACAGTTCAGCCAACTCAATTAAGCCTTATCTGCAAATGGATAATGAGCATTATTGCAACATCATAAACACCCTTAGAAGTGGCGCCTCATAACCTCCAGCTAAAAAACAGAAAACAGAAGATCTTGCAGCCACTCCTCGAGCTTCTCACGGTACAGCTGGACCCATCAACAACATTAATGATTTACCTACACCCAACGTTAACAAAGATTTCAAACAATACCCCTACTGTGTACCAAAATTGCAATTTATATTTTAATTGTACCATAAATAGTTAAGTTTATAGTATTTTGTGATTAAATAAATTACATGTTTTTCAGTTTTCAAATTAATACCTATTTATTACATATGTATTATGTATGCATGTATAATAGGTAGTATGTTTTGTAAGCTATGTGTATGCAGAATAATATGTTACTCATGAAATAGTTTTGTCAAATACCATTCGGGCATCTAATTTTTACTGTGTTTTGTTGCCACCAGCACTCATGCTTCTTGTTAAAATATTACCTAGCAACGTGTTTTTT
Organism: Tetropium fuscum; assembly: GCA_964058915.1. NCBI lineage: Eukaryota > Metazoa > Arthropoda > Insecta > Coleoptera > Cerambycidae > Tetropium > Tetropium fuscum. Next base: position 51,401 of record CAXKVY010000838.1, on the reverse strand, counting down.
CGATCTTCTTTCGGAAAAATTAGATGCCCTTATGATATTACTTACGAATAAATCATACCGATTACAATAAGTATCAGAATTAGTAGTGATTTGATAGAGGAGAATTTTTTTGTACATTTTTAGGGAATTAGGTAGGTAAAATATGAAGTAGATCGAGATGAGATGCGAGGTAGATGGAAATTTAAGAAATTCAATAGCTTAAAAAGAAATATCGGTCCTAGACTGGGAAGTGAAAACGATTTAAACTGTCACAATGGGGGATATAGCAATGAGGAATACCCAATAGCAGGATAAACTCCATCTTCCTTACAGGCAACAGGCAAGAGACCTCGTTGTATATTTTGCTAAATTATCAATGTGTACATTGTAATATGGGGAACAAATAAAGGAGAATTTTTATCTCACAAATTATTTAGACAGTATTTAGTATTATTAAAATCGTGTGAACAACGTAAAATATAAGCCAACGCAACGTTCGTTTTGAAACATTCATTACTAATCGTATATATATATATATATATATATATATATATATATATATATATATATATATATATATATATATATATATATATATATATATGATAATCTAATGATAATCTATTATTAAAAGTTACACCTAACACACTACGTGACTTGTAGTGTGTTAGGTCTAGTAAGAACAACGTTGCTGATTGACATTACACTTCTTTATTTTGAGTTGCCAATTATTATTATTATTACGCCAGTGGTTCATCCTATCTAAAGCTAATTGTAACTCAATGCAATCGTTGAAGTCATTAATCCTGCTATGGAGTTTGACATCGTCAGCATATATAAGAGACAGCTTACATCTAATTTACATACGATATCATTATAAATATGTTAAAGATAAAGGGCCAAGTACAGAGCCCTGGGGTACACCATATGTAGACCAAATAGTTTTGATGGTTGACCGCAGCATTCAACATATCTACTCCTGTTTATTACGTAGGTCATCAAAAATTGCAATGAACATTTGGAAAATCCTAAATTACTTAATTTTGAAAGGATATGTCATGATCAAGCCTACCAAAAGCTTTTGTGAAATCCGTAATAATTACAGTTAACAATACTAATTATTGTTAACAAAAAAACACCAGTTTTATAAGATTTTCACAATATCTTTGTTATTTTTCACAATATTTTTGTAAATGTATTTACTTATATTATTTTCACCGTTTTCACATTAAGTCACCAAAGATTCAACTCAGGGTAAACGGTCGATAATAGGGACATTTACCTTATTAACTATAAATAAATTCCAGACTGCATTTTGTAAGATTGTTTTTCTTGGTTTTAAATTTAATAACTATTTTCACTTGTAATGATAAGCATCATTTTAAATTAATTGTATCACCACACTGTCCTGACGAATTTCACCCCTCTCCCGTAATATAAGGAAGCGTATAATAAATGCTAGTATTATTTTCAACTATGAAGTATTTATAAAGCCTTGTATGTATGTATGTATATGGGTCGGAGTAGAAGGTAGTGTTACACTCCCATTCCACCACAGCACTTAGGCCTCATTAGGCCCTTTGTGCATTCCTCCTTTTTACTTGAGTACTTTTCTTCAAACCATCCTATTTATTACGGGTGGCCTGGTGGCAAAGTCTCTACAATTTGTATGTATGATAGTATGGTTCTGAGTTACCGAGATTAATTAGTCTGGTCCTCATTACCATTTATCTGGGACCACGCGTCCGCGGCAGATATGTTGAGTGTTCCCAGATCTCGGGCAGACGCCACAGTCCGGGCCCAAGCCTGCCTAGGTCACCCATCCAAGTGCCACCAACGCCCGCCCAGCATAACTTTGAAGATCTTACCGGTCATGTCTAAGCGGCTAGGCAGTCCCATTCAGTCACCTTAGTCGCCTCTTACGACAGGTAGGAGGTATCCTGGGTCTATTCTACAATTGTGGCCCCGTACCCAGAGCGGGAATTTCTAAAGCCTTATCTTAATTGAAAAAAAAACAATCAATGCTTGAAGTATCAAATGACATGTATTGAATGCTCTGGTCTACGATATTAATAGGCATGGTTAGGTAATAAGAGTCGATTTTCTTTCGGTTACCTCTAATACCTATGTGAAGACAGTCATAAATGAATAATTCCATTACTCTTATTGGAAAATGCCCACCCCGGTGATATTGCCTGGAGAAATAGAAATCGCGAAATTGAATCAATTCCACTTAGTTGGTCCATTTTACCCCCGATTATTTTGTTCTGAGGGTTATCCAGTGGCACAATTCATTACTTATGTTGCTTTATGAGCGGAGGCGAAGGCAAATAGCAGGGTCGATGTTTCCTGGCCTGTACACATGAGATAGGGCAAACACTCCTGCTTTGACAGATTATGCTGCACTAAATAATAGATTACTCGTTACTGCTGAAAGCACCGTAAAATTCATGCATTCGCATTCGTTCTGTGCGTTTCTATTGATGCAGCCTTAGTCTCGCTCCCATTTTTTCGCCGTTTTTTTCATTTATTTAACTTTTGTTAATACTAATATAATAAATCACCATATCTTTCGCATCTATTTAGAAATAAAAGGTGAACGTTCAGCACAAATTAAGAGAGGTCATTCATATTTTTTCCCAAACCCTCCTCCTATAAGTTATAGCCCTTTAAATTTGTGGTAAAAAAATTGTTTTTATTTATTTTCTCACTCCACGAGAGGAATAAAATTTGGCGCACAACTTCTACTATAAAAATGACAGTTTTGCTAACCCTGAGATATGGTTACAAGGAGGTAAGAAACCAGCCCTTATAATATTCTCGTCAGAACTTTTTCACGCGTCGGCATTTCTTTATTTAAAAATTCGATGTGCAAAAATGACTTCAATCTGCAACCGTTTTGTCTCTGTAGTTTTCTTCACGAAATTGATAGTTTGCTCATGAAAAATTAAATATCGATTTCCAAATAAATTCACTAAGGGGTTATTATTTGGTGAAACGCTCAAGTTGGCTGTTGTCAAATAAAGTCATTATGGCAAGTATTGTTCACGTTCACTTTTAGTAATTAACAATTTGAGAATCCGAAATTTATTGTAGGTATATTTGACGGATAAAATTGATCTTTAGCATTCCCTTTAGCATGTGTTTAGAAATTAAGGTAGACATATTGCTTTCGTTAGTCGATTATATCAATATTGCCACAGCGCATTTTATAAATTCTTTGTCATGGATCTTTACCACAAATATATTAGTGGATATCTGTGTCGCTCTCTTATTTTGTGAGTTGAATATTGGCGGTTCTGTGACGTTAACCCAGCTCCGCAGATCTACGGTCTAGTTTCCTGGGGGTTGGCATTCGACGCTTCCTTTTAGCTAGGCGCGTGAAGCGTGAATGGCATACTATTTTAATGTATTAAAAGTTTAAGCGATTTTCTTGGTTAAGTAACGTAGTATGTACGTTCCGTGTAATGGGATAATACAAGGAGATCATTATTCATGTGTTGATATTTTAGATGAATATACACATACCACATTAGTGGGATCAAATAACTTTTATAAAAATCATTGAGAGCCTGCGTTGCGCTGAACTCCCTAGCATTAATTGAGGGACACAGCTAAGCTATCGTTCGAAGCCGTTGTCCAACTAATTAAAGCTTCATTGTCTTTCGGCGAGTGTAATCCACACCGCCTTATACACCATCTCTTTTTGCACCGCCTTTGGAACCACCTTTAGAACCACCTTTCTGCAGTCTATCGACCCCTGTACCGGCATAGAGTTACAGGAGAAATCCACCTTATTGGACGAGGCGCTGCATATCACAGATAAGCTTAATTTTAAGTATAGTAAAAGGGGGCACATCCTGTTTGATTGACTTGATATTACTACTGTGTACGATTAAAAATATAAAATTATTACGAGCCCTCAGCTAACATTTGACAAAGTGTATATGTATTCACCTGATTACTCCCGCTGTTTAATTAACCTATTTGGGTAGGCATTGTTTCGCTGTTTCTTTATGTATATTGATTGCGGAAAGGTCGTCGTGTACTTTGACATTTAAACCGTCTTCTATATAAATTGTTTATGCCTTTTATGCTTTTTCCAGGTATAGTACCATATTTGTATGTAATTTTGAATTCTTTTTTTATGTATCACCATCTCTAAATTTAAAATTTGTACATTAAACCTAGTAATAAGTCTACTGTGTGCATTAATTTTCTTTCCCCCAAGAATTACAGAAAGTGCCAGAAAGTAGATTCGATTCCCAGGACAATTTGGGACTTAATTAATTTGGGACGTAATTTTAAAAATATATACTTAAATATTTTTAACTCTTATGAAACTATCTAGACAAAATAAGAACTATGGCATTACTTGCCATCATGATTTTATTTAACAACAGCCTACTCGACTGTTTTACCGAGTAATCCTCAGTGAATTTATTTGAAATGAGGTGTGTATAATTGAATTTTTTTATTATATAAATTTTTGAAGAAACCTTGCTTACAAATTTTTTTAGTAAATAAATGTCGACGCGTTTAAAAGTTCTCCGAAAGTTAATTTTATTATTCGCCTAATTTTATTCTCCTAAATTCTTCCATATTGGAGAAAATAAATAAACACAATTTCATTTTTTAGATGGAAACCGGATACCAGGAAAACCAGAACAACATAAAAATTAATAATTCTGCACTGAAGAAAGTAAAGTCCCTCCCAGCTACAAAGAAGCGCCAACGCCTCGGTGATCCGTTGTACTGCAATTACCTTCCGAGAACCTGGTCATGGTAGTGGCAGGCTTTTCTAGTTTCCGATCAACATATTAATGAAAATTGCATCAGCATGTGCTTTGTGTTAAAGATCATCTGTAGATAAATATATATTTTATTCATGTCATCATGTTAATAATGTATGGACATCATGTTAATACTGTATGTAAAAAACTGCGCAGTAATTGTTATGTACTAAACTACATAGCTAAACACTGTAGTCGAAAGGTTTTACTGACTGGTTCTATTATGCAAATTTCCACTCTATTATGCATTACCACATTTAAGATATGGTATTATAAACTTGGGAAATAGTATGGGGAGAGTATTTGTATTACAAACGTATGCAATTCGCATACTTTTAATTAATTGGACGTTTGCACTTCCCTGAAAGCTTTGCGAGACGTATTTGAAGATCTTCGGATATTAACTAAGGAGCAAGCATGCAAATCCAGATAAATCCATAGAAAGTGATTCCGAGACAACGGCAAAAAAACTTAATTAGTGTTCACGATAAAAACTTAAATATGGCATATCGATTAAAAAACGTTTATCGTTTTTTTTTTAAACAGTTTGCATTTATCTGGTTTTGCTTGAAAATATTGTTTCTTTTGTACTTAAAAGTTGCGGTGTGGGCGGGGGTGTTCAGAATCGTTTTCATCCTTGTATTAAGATGCTGAATAATTGTTATCCTAGGTGATCCCCCACCTAAGCACCTAAGCACAAAACACGTTACACGTGTACCAAGACCTTCTCCTTAAGACAAATTCAAGCTTCCTCGTCATCTTCATAGTGCTCCTAAACAGATAGAAACTCAAATGGTAGGCGGACCAACAACATCTTAATTTCTTAGCATATGTTTAGTGAATCTAGACCATCAATCAATCAACCGACCAATCAAAGATTTTTTCAATCATTATTAATACAATATGACATCCCGGATTATCCCCATGTCCGGGTGCAGCCAAACATCCACGAGCAGCAGGCATCGTGGCAGTTGTGGGGCTGGCCGGGATTGTAAAGAACTAATTTCAAGTGTTTACTTCACTGTTGATTACTTATTCACACAACGTAACACGATATGTGCACAGTCAAGTGTCAACATGGAAGAAGATATGTATCATATTTTCATACACTTGGTTGATATAAAGATCAAAATAGGATAGGCACACCGACAACGAAGGTAAAAAAAGAGAATATGTCATATATAGAAATAAAATTAATTCATTGGTAAAATTAACAAAAAATAAATACTTTCAACAAAAAATTGTGCAAAATAGTAATTCAGCGAAATATATTTGGGACACGTTAAATGAATGCTTAAATCGGAATCCCAATAAAAAAGACTCTATCAGTAATATTGTTTTGGAGAACTCCAAAGCAATTTATGATAAATTAGAAATCGCTAATAATTTTAATAAATACTTCACCGAAATAGGTGAAATATTAGCTAGTAAAATACAAGCTACAAACAATAATTATAGTTTGGAATCTAAAGGAAATTGTGTGTCACAGAAATCCATATTCTTGACTCCAACTAGTCCTGAAGAATTACATAATATCATCATTAATTCAAAAAATGGAAAAACACCGGGGATAGACCAAATTAGTAACGAAATTTTGAAAAAATGTGTTAATTTCATTATAGATCCTCTTTCTTACATAATAAATCAATGCTTACAATCAGGACAGGTACCATCTCACTTTAAAACTGCGATTATTAAACCTATTTTTAAAAATGGCGAAAAAACAAAAATGTCAAATTATAGACCCATATCGCTGGTTTCTGCATTAGCCAAAATATTTGAAAAGATAATAAAGTTGAGATTATGTAACTATATGGATAAAAACAAACTACTTAATGACATGCAATTTGGTTTTCGTGAAAACAAATCTACTCAAGATGCAATAACTAATCTAAGTTCTAAATTATATAATGCACTTGATCGCAGTAAACCAGCGCTATGTGTCTTCATAGACTTAGCTAAGGCTTTCGATACGGTAAGTCACAAACTTCTGTTACATAAATTAGAAAACTTTGGAATTCGTGGAAATGCCTTAGCCCTATTTCGTAACTATCTGACGAATAGGAAACAAAAGGTTGTAATTGACGGTGTTGATAGTGACGAAAAAACTGTAACTTGTGGGGTACCACAGGGTACAGTTCTAGGCCCTATCCTGTTTACAATATACATCAATGACTCACTTGCCTTACCTTCAGAAGGCAATATCATATCTTACGCAGATGATACTGCGATATTCTTCGAGGGTGTTAACTGGCAGGATTTACGATCTTCTTCATCAACGGACCTGAAAAAGATAAAAAAATGGCTTGATAATAACTTGCTTACATTAAATTGGGAGAAAACTAAATACTTCATTTACATCATATAAAAATAACTTACCTGATTTTAGTACAATACCACTGGATGACCGTGTAATCTCGTCTACAACAAGTATTAAATACTTAGGGATAATGATTGACTGCCATCTAAGGTGGGACACTCAGATCAGCAGTATTATAAGAAAACTCAGACATTTAATATACAAATTCAAAATAGTGAAAGCGTTTTTAAATTTTAAACAATTGAAAATAATGTATTATGCTCTTGTTGAGTCGATATTTCAGTATGGTATAATAGCATGTGGAGGTGTCAGAAAAATATATTCAAAACCATTAGAAATTTTGCATAAAAAAATTATAAAGATAATTTTAAATAAAAACATAAGATTTTGTACGGATCAACTATACCGTGAGTCAAAAATACTGGATTTAAGACAAATCTACGCTAAAGTGATACTAATATATCTCTACAAAAACAAGCACATTATACAACCTATAGATCATCTTTACTGCACTCGCCAAAAAACAAATGACCTCATTAAACTAGATGTAGCAAAAAAATATATAGGCAAAAGACACTTTATTTATATTGGACAGAGATTGTATAATCGTTTGCCTTCTAACATTAAAAATAGCGTAAATGTATTTATTCTTAAGAAATTGGTTAAGAAATGGTTGAGAGAGAACGAAAGATCTTTTATTGAAAGACTGATTTAATTAACCTAAGACACTAAATTTTGTAAAACTACTACTTTTCTTTTTTTTTTATTTTCTCTTTACTCTTTCTTCTTCTCTTTTTTAATTATTAGTTAATTTATCTGAATTGTATTGAGATGTATCCATCCATTCGCAAGTTATTAACTTAAAATGGATGTAAATTTATATTTATTTTGTGAATTAATACAATAATTAAGGCTGACATCTTACTCCCTGTAATTTAAATTTTTTATGAAATAAATATATTATTATTATTATTATTACACCGACGGCGACGTCGCGTCGGCTGTAACTACCTCGTCCGACGTCGTGATAGGTATTAAATAAGTCGTAGTCCGACGTCGGTCTGGACAACTTCAAACGACCTATACAATTGGTTAGGACAAAACTAGAAAAATAACGTCGGTCTATCTGACCTATTTTATATAATTACATTTATTCGTATTTATTACCATCATTAGTAGAGAATAGACCGGAATGCTGATGTCAACTTTGCCGACGCGACGGTGGCAATGGCGACGTTGGCGATAACTAACAAGATCCCTCCAATTTCGAGCATAGGCATAACACTATACCAGGGTCATACTAATTTTGTAGTCTTAATATGTATAATTTCATTATAAAATTAGTGTCAAAATAGGAAACTAAATTTTCTATTTAACCAACTTTGTATCTATTGCAGTTTACGAGATCTCTGTATCCGAAAATTAAATCCAGGTGTAATACATAATTTTATACAGTGCTGTAATATTGTATATATTTCTACTTATATGTCAAGATTAAATTTAATATAGTTGTTATTGGTAGCTTGTCTCCTACTTCCTTATTTTTAATGAAATTTGTCAAATAATTGTTTTCAATAGAGCATATTTAAAGTATGTAATTTACATATGTAACAAAATACAGTACATCAATAGTTCCCTTAGTCAATAATACATTTTCCTTAATCAATTACCTTCGTCATAAAACATATACTGCTGAAGTTTTAGATTCATGTTTCATTTGACATTATTTTCCAACGTGGCCTCATGTATACAAAATAATGACGCGAGTAAACTGCGATCAAGTACCAACAAGGAAACAATAACACTAGTAAAAATTGACAGGAAGAAAACACGTGACTGGCTAATGAACTGGTCACGTGCTATTTAATCTGACTGAGTTAGTGGCTCAGTGAACGCCACGTGCCGCCTCCTCCAGAACAATTGGTAGTGTAACCTTACATGTAACCGGCACATTGAATATAGGAAGGATGAGCAGCTTTCGCTGTGTGAATTTGTGGAGGAATAGAGAGGACGGCACGTGAAGCTGTTAATAAGTTTTTCATTGTGAAAAGTAAGAGATTGGTTGTACGAGTATATTCTGATGGTACATGTAATATTATTTAAAACGTTTATACATAGTTAATTTTACAGCAATATGTATATCATTATTTCATAGCTACATTTGGCGTAAAGCACTTTTATAGACCAAATACAATGAGCTATGATCTATAAAAGCAGTTTTAGCTAAATATGGTTATAAAAGAAGACCTAAATGCGGTATTATACGTTATTTATCGCTAATCCGACAGACGTTATCCTGTCTTTGAGAGTAACGGCGAAAACGAAACAACCCTACGATTATCAACTTCGAAGTAGTCGCTATGTTTTCTGAAAATATCCAATTTTCTGCGCAATTTTCTTGATTGTTATTTCCGTAAGAACTTTCTACAAAGCATTAGAAATCCATAAAAAAAAGTCGAATTAAATAGGTAAAGTCGTTCTGAAGTTATGGCGTGACCAAGGGAAGTTATGGCGGGACCAAAGGAAGTTATGGTGTGATTTGGTGGCTTTTCGAGGGATTGTATAGATTGAGAACTTTTTGATACTTTGAGGACGTGTCTCAAAGAAACCAGCGCCTGGATGTATACGTTCGGGCCTTTTGCTGTTTTGGAGGGATAGCATATTTTCGGGACTGGGCCATTGTCATGCCATGCGATGCATAGCAATGCGATGGATGCCAGTAACATCAGAATTCAATAAATATTGCCTTATATCCGAAAATTCGTTTTGTAGCAAAGAACAGATTGTGATGTAAACCCATTCTAATAAAAAAATTAAGATTCCCAAACTATGCTCTCAGTATATATATATATATATATATATATATATATATATATATATATATATATATATATATATATATATATATATATATATATATATATATATATATATATATATATATATATATATATATATATATATATATATATATATATATTGTGATAAACGAAAATACAGAACTTAAATCAGTATCAAATTAAGTAAATACAGCAAATAAAAAAATAAATTAAATTCAGTAATCAATGAGTATCGCATAGACTATAGTATAAGCGCAAGCACACATGCACCTCTGAACAAGGTATAGTCTATAGCGGAACGCCAACCAGCTACGCGCATGATTGGTCAAAATGTAAAATAATTATAACTAAATAATTAATCCGCACAAAAATCTGATTCAAGCATAATTACAATAGACAAGTCACAATAATAATTATAGAGTATCGGGCATTAATAAACTATGTGTAGATTAAAAGATTAATGCGAAAGCGTCAATGTAAAAATAGGGTTCGAGATTTCTAGCTACGAACCAGAATAAAAATGTCGAGGCAACGCCTCACACATAAATTGAAGTTACACAACAGAAAGTGGATTTGATTTGTATAGTAGTGTTTAGAATTCGAAATTATATAAAGTGAAAATCAAATTGTAAGAGTTTCAAGTAAAATTAAGTAAATAATATATTATGAAGCAATCTGATTGGCCAGATCATAACATCATAACAAGAAAGAAGTGAGGTAACCAGGAAGTGCAAATGTTTTTATACGGCGCATCCGTGGCAACAAACAACAACTAAAAAGAGTCGACCTAAGGCGTTCGATGAGGCAACAGCCACACTCCTAAAAGTTTCATAAAATGTGTTATAAATTAATGGGAAATCTAAAATAATATTAATATTAAACTTGTGCTAAATAAGCAACAACACCAGTGTGAAGGTAATAGAAGCAGAAATAAGTGTTTTCATCGTATTTGACAAGGAAGAAGTGGAAGGCTTGATAGCCAGTCTCAATTATCATCCCTACGTGAGGCATTTTTAAGAGCTTTCAAAAATTTCTTACTTGGTTAATTGGCGCCCAACGTGGGGCATTATAAAAACTTCATAATTCCACAGATTCAAACTTTGTCTATATATATATATATATATATATATATATATATATATATATATATATATATATATATATATATATATACACTCCCCGGCACAAAATTCCGTCACCCTAAAATTTTGCCCAATTTTGATGTTTTATAACTTTTTTATTTTTCATCTGATTTTCATAAATTTTTTACCAGTCTGTAGATCAGTTCATTGTGTGTCTTTTTAATTATTGTAATAAGTCATATTTTTCGTCCAGGCAATATTATACAGGGCTAAATCAATGTGTTGTTTTTTGTCGTAAACTCAAAACACCCTGTGGAAAAATTGAGGCGAATAATTTTGTTTACAAACTGTTTGCTGCCATCTTAGACGTATTGTAAACATTTTGTTTTTTGATTCATCCCATTATCTCATTTCTTCTGCGAGCAGCAAAATTTTAAATGAAACGCTGATTTCAAGCTTATTTTTATTAACAAAAACATCCACTAGGTATATCACAAAATTAATTAACAAAGACAAATTTTAATAACGTGTATGTCCTCCTCTCGCAGCAATGACAGCTTGCATTCTTCGTGGCATCGAATTAATAAGATTACTTATTCTGTCTTGAGGAATAGCCTGATATTCTTCTGTCAGCGCCAGCCGTAAGTCTTGCAAGGTTAGTGGTTGCACAGGACGGCGACGGAGTGCTCTTTTAAGAACATCCCAAAGATGTTCGATTGGGTTGAGATCCGGGCTACATGCGGGCCAGTCCAATCTTGGAAGTCCAACCTCATCCAGATATTCGCTCACTACCCGTGCAACGTGAGGTCTAGCATTATCATGCATTAATGTAAATTGGTTCCCAATGAAAGGAGCAAATGGAACAACAATTTCTTGGAGGATTTCCTCAATGTAACGGTGGGCGGTTAGTGCTCCATTTTCAACAAATACAAGGTCAGTACGTGCATCGGTAGAAATACCCGCCCAAACCATGACTGAACCACCGTAATATTGCAGTCGCTCAGATATGATGCAGTCTGCATATCTTTCATTTCTACGTCTGTATACCCGTTCACGACCATCCGGCGACCTTAAACAAACCCTGGATTCATATGTGAATAGTACGTTTCCCCACTGTTCTACAACAGTCCAGTCAGCATGCGCTCTTGCAAATCTCAGTCGGTGTTGTCGATGCCGAGGAAGCAATTTTGGACATACTGCTGGCCTTCGTGAATGCAATCCTGCTTCTAACAATCTTCTACGTATCGTTCTTTCACTTACACTTACTCGACGTACCATTTGCAAGTCATTTTTTAGATACACAGCAGTAGCTCTTCGATCTCTTAAAGAACTCATAATGACAAAGTGATCATCAGCTTGAGTGGTCATTCTCCTTCTGTCAGAGCCTTGCCGCCTAATAAAGTTTCCCGTCTGTAGATACCTATTCCAAACATCACAAACTGTAGACCGCGCAATTCCCAGAGTACGGGAGACATAACTCTTATTGCGGCCATCCTCTATTAAGGCAACAATTCTACCTACGTCTGCTGTAGTTACCATGATGACAACACACTAAATTAACTGTACTGTCAAATATTCTGTCACAATAACCGCGTATTTAGCCAACGTCGATGTTTTTTAATTAAAAATGATAAAATTAACAGCGTTTCATTTAAAATTTTGCTGCTCGCAGAAGAAATGAGATAATGGGATGAATCAAAAAACAAAATGTTTACAATACGTCTAAGATGGCAGTAAACAGTTTGTAAACAAAATTATTCGCCTCAATTTTTCCACAGGGTGTTTTGAGTTTACGACAAAAAACAACACTTTGATTTACCCCTGTATAATATTGCCTGGACGAAAAATATGACTTATTACAATAATTAAAAAGACACACAATGAACTGATCTACAGACTGGTAAAAAATTTATGAAAATCAGATGAAAAATAAAAAAGTTATAAAACATCAAAGTTGGGCAAAATTTTAGGGTGACGGAATTTTGTGCCGGGGAGTGTATATATATACCGGCATTGGAACCGGCACACCGCTACCAGAATTAAAATAAAAGGAATTAATTAAAGACAAATCGTAATGTAAATAAATTGAAATTAAAGCTCAATTGCGATGAAAATATGTTCAAAAGAAAAGCTAGATTATAAGTTCTTAAGTTAGAAAGAGATTAAGTTAGTTAAGATGTAACACAAAATATAGTTTAGCATTGGAAAATGCCCTAGCAGTCATCGCGAGGAAATGCAACACATAAATAATTGAGAGTGAAATATTAAAATAGAGTTGTTATCTGTAAATAATTATTAATAGAGTTATAACGTAAATTAAGGAAATTCGGTTCGAGACTAAAATAAACAACTAACCATAAAAGAGCTAAGATAGAAAATAAGGAATGAATGAAATGAATTGACCTAAATTTAATTTTATAATAGGTAAGATAAGTATATATAAGACATTTTACTCTTAGTTTAATAATAAGTAATATAATTAAAACATTCGTTCAAAATGATGCACTGTCATTGGTTACAATTGTTTATGTCCAAAAATAAAAAAAAACAAAATGTATCCAGTGTAAACAACTAACAAAATTAAATTTTATTCATTATAAAAAGGTAGATGGAGGAAACACACCAATGTAATTGTGATTCACAGTATAAACAAATCGTCGTATTCAAATATTTAAATTCAAATTAATATAAATTGCACACAGCAAACACATCCTATGTACATCCTATGTATGTTATATATGAAGTACGTATATATGTTGGAAAGTTTGGGTCAGATTCCTTGACGAGATAATATTCATATTCATAATATTCAATGATAACCATCTACCAAAATAAGTATTTTATAGTACAAGCGAATGACAAGCGTGATTTCAAATTACACAGTGTTTGACTTCTCCTTTAATACAGAGCAAAGTTGCCATTCCCTTCGGCTATGCTTTAATTAACTGAATTTGATCACTTCATGTTCTGTTTGGTGATAAACTTACCACATACTCCAATACGCAATATCCGACATTTTAATAAAAGCACCCCCTGCTGATATTCTCATAAAATACTCTTCTAAATCTACCCATGCAGAAATCGTCAATAGCAAATTTGAAGAGTTAATAACCGCAAGAATCTCGATAAGTGTTTGTTTAAGCAAAGTGCCTTTCACGTGAGCACAATAGATTGTCCTTCCGTGTTCCGATGCGAGCCTTAATGCGGTAGCAGGAACTGATCAGCAGGAAACAAAACACCAGCTCGTCTCCTATGGGAGATGAGCACATGACTCGCACGTGCCTTTTGTGATGGTAAATTAATTTGGGGCATTTTCAATTTGTTACTGGTTTCAGTTTTCCGCATACGTTTTTGTGGAATAATCCGACATGCATGATTGATGAGATATTAATGACATTTAATTGGAGAGAAACGTATAAAACTTGCTGAATGAGAGATATATTAATTATTTATAATTATCAACATATAACTTCTATGATTATAATGTCTTTTAAAGTGTTTATTATTTAAACTGTATTATCAATAAGGTATAAAATATTAAGACAAACTTTTAGTATTCGTATTTCGTACTGTATATAGCAAAATTTAATGACTATCACATATTTTTCCTTTTTAATATTTCTATTAAATAGTTAACTCGTTTTATTAAATACACGTTTTTACTTTAATTTATAGTCATTTATAAACTATTATATAATCGGTTTAGACATCACAATAAACGTGGTCTATATTTTACATTAGGCGTGGTTCCTCCGAGAGTAGGTTCTAATTTTTTTCAATTTCTTCTACGAACCACCATCACGTTTCTGCTCTAGCTTTACATTTATGCGTTCGGCGCTGTAACGACAGCTATCTATTTTCAGTGAAACATTTCAATACCGTCAAATTCCGGCCGCTTTATTCTAGTGCCGTTTTCCTAAGAAATAGAGATTCTCAAATTTTCTAAAATATCGATGTTGATATAATTTGAAACATCGAAATCTAAACATATAGGAGGAAGCCATAAAAATAATGTTATTGCACTTGATTGAAGTACTTGGTGTTGACCGTGTCGGCGATAGAATAAAGTTAATCATCGACATGCCATAATATTGATAACGCCTAAAAAATAAATTCGATATGTAAATATCGAAACCTTAAAAAATGTTGAGAACTGCTGTATAGCCACATTAATTTGATCTATACGATTTTAATTAAGTACACGCCAAGATATCTGAAAAAGATCATATATTCCGGATCCACAATAATGATAGAGACCAACTCTCTTCTTCTTCCGCAGTTAGCACAAAGCCGCTGTCTTCATCTTGGCCATTTAAACGCTGCTTACGCCAGTCTCTATTATTGTGGGCTCGTAGTATACGCCTCTTACGTAGGTCAATGCTTCTTGTGCGAAATTATCTCGCACTTCAATTATAGGCTGTGCCTATCACTTCAATTATATTCAGTTAGAATTGAAGGGTTTTGACGTTGTCGAGTACGCCTCACTAATTGATCCCAAACCTGTGGTATGGGATTAATGTCTGGGCTATATGCGGGCCAGTCTATTGTATGAATATTATGATTATTAAGGTAATCAGTGGCAATGCGGTCTAGCGCTATCTTTTGGTCTAGCACTCCAACAGCATTTCCTCCTTAAAATAACTTGTGCTACAGAATCTCGTTAATGTACCTTAGAGCCATTCGTCCGCGAATGGTAGCATGGTCCAGAATGGACCATAATCGACATAAAAGAATGGATTATTTGAAGGCATGCAAAACATTTATTGTGCCTCGTGCCACCTTTTTCTGGCTCTGTAAGAAGGATGGTGCTGCTGGTGAGGTATGCCAAAGAAAACTAGGAAGGAACCCTATTTTGCCAGATCACCTGGAAAAGGAGTTAGTAAAGTATTGCCTGGTAATGGAGAAAACCTTTTCTGGATTAACCAGACGGGATGTCTGTAATCGCTTATTCAAGTTAGCTAGGAGAAACAACATCCAAAATTGCTTCGCATTACTTAAAAAAACGACCGGAAATGATTGGATAAAACGTTTTAGATTAAGGCATAAGGACGGGTTAAGTCTACGAAAGCCAACGGGAACGTCGTCTTCACAAGCGCTAGGCTTTACAAAAAAAAACCTTGCTTAAAAGTTAAAAGAAAAGTTAGTTTCGACGGAAAGAAAAAGCCAACTGGCGATGTAAAAGCTGGAAGCAGTAAAATGGATAATGACGCCAAAGCAACTTCAAGTTGTGTTAGGAAAAATATGAGAAAACAACTGGTGACAGAAGATGACACATCTTCAGATGATTTCAATGGAAGTATCTCACTACTGGATGACTCGACTGATGGGGAAGATTTCCCGAATATCGACAGTAACCCAAAAGATGACGCAGAATGTATTTTCTGTTCAGGGCGTTTTACAGCTGACTTAAGGGGATAAATGTGGATACAGTGCCTAGTATGCCAGCTTTGGGCACACGAACTGTGCGCCGATGCCGAACACGATTGTTATATTTGCGATTACCATATTACCTCATATAGGTATTTCATATTACTCGACAATTTTTTCGGCAAACAGAAATGTAGTTTTTTTCAATAACACGAAATATTTTTTATTTTTGTATTTTTTTAGAGTTTGTTGCCTTAATATTGTCAAATAAACCTTTTGGCCATGCCATTAGTGTTCTTTTATTTATATTTTTTCAATACTTTTCGAAAAAAAATCCATAAATAAAAGTGGTATTCCATAATCCCCGACTCTACTTTACTTTATTTGGTATAAAACACATCCCTCTTGCACTGATGACATTACAATTCGTTTAAAATCATTAATAGTTAGAGTTCTACAAATATGAAATATTGAGAAAAGGGAGAAAATAGCCCTAATATAATCAGTAAAATGCAAGAAAATCTCAAAAATAGGTTAACATGACAGGCGTCGTAGGTTAACATAGTTTCTTAATTTTGAATATGTCTCCATCATTTTAGAAACATGTCCTTATGAAAATAAACATATCTGCTAATTAATTGCGAACCATCTTTTTATTTCAAAATACAATTTCAATTTACAATTTAAAGTTCAGAGTCGACACTCTTTGTGATTTTATAGTCATATACTCGTAGAAGCAGGATACTAGTCTGTTTTAAACCCTGCTTTGAGGTCAAGAGATATTATGATCTAATGTAAAATTAATAATTTAAATTTCAAAACATATAAAAATACATAAAAGTGATAGCAAATATTTTTGATAAGTAGTAAATTCAGACGTGTTCACACTGACATTGTGGACTGGCCGCCCATATTTATAAGGTCTGGAGAATATATAAGAGAGTGAAGTAAGTACATTTGCATTGTATTCTATACCTAAACATATTAAGTAGATTAACCCATAAAATTTTCTCTATTGAACATAATTTTGTTGCTGCTTTCTAAGTAGTAATATATATATTATTATTATATATTAAATAATTCAAAGTTTATTTTCTCGCGAACCGATGGATCGATATCGATCATTTTTTTAACTGTAGCTTTTTTCTTTGATAATTGCACTGTGATAGATTTTTTTCACATTTCAGTTTTAGGCTTATACAGGGTGCAAAAATGGGAATAGTTTTGTACGTTAAATTTGAGACACCCCGTAGAGAGCATGAGCGACAACAATGGATGCATAATAAAATCATACTGTAGCCTCATATTTTCTGAACATTTTGTTTTTTAAATTTCTCTGATATCTTAAATATCAAAGAAAATACACAGTTTTATACCAGAACATGTTTTTCTTCAATAAATCACAATTTTACTGGATACTTATTTGGTTTAACAAACAAAGTAGTCAACAATAAATCAAATAAATCAACAATATCAGCAACTGAATAAAACTGAAATCTGAATAAAACATTCTATCACAGTGTAATTACCAAAGAAACAGGCTACAGTTCAAAAAAAAAGATCGAAATCGATTTATCGGTTCGCCAGAAAATCAACTTTGAAATTGATCATGATTTTTGGATGTGCTTTATTTTTGCGGCTAAGTATATTATAATACCTATACAATACTTACCTAAGTTAAAAGATTTATTACATGAAAGCTTTGAGTGAGAAACTCAATGTTGAAAGCTAAAAATTGAACGCTGAAGCATGTAACGCAAATCGCATTTGATATTCGAATGGACTGCAACTCCTCTCCTAGGTGGACCTCTGTATCTATCAATATTGATTTATATACTTACTTAATTAAGTAACTAAATCAAAGCAATGTTTGAAAAATAATCAAATAATTTTAACGGAACGGAAAAGTTACTTCCCGCCTTAGGACGATAAAGAAAATTATTATAATATAAATTCAAACGTTATTTTCCCGTCTTAGGGCAGAAAACTAACTTTCTTGTAATGTTTTATTATGGTTGCTTAGCAACGGACTAAAAGTCTAGAATCGGCTATTTTAGGATCTGAAATTGAGCCGAGAACGTGGATGTTCTTGACCGATTTTAGAAAAACATTTTTGATATTAAATTTTAATCTATCAAAATATAATTGAACTAAAATAATATTTTTTGACAAAGTTGTACAAAATGGAAATAGGTAGATATCAAAATAAAATGCTGGAAATAATAGCAATCAAAATGAGAAATTTAATGATATAATCAAAAATAACCAATCAAAACGTTAATTACTACAGAAACTGTAGCATAGGTATATTTTTCAATATGTACCAATATTAATTATAAATTATAAATAATTAAAACAGCAAATATTGGCCTAATAATCCGTTTATAATACTATTTATTTATGCGTTTTATACACTGATACTTGAACCAATTATTATTAATTCCACGTTTGTTTCATGTTTGCATAAATATTTATATTCGCATGGCTTTAATAAAAAGAGGTAGTACGTTATAATATATATTTATTTACATTTCGAAAATTATTGGGTTTACAATGGAACAAGTACAAAATAAAATTATTGAACTGCAAACGCTTTGTTTAAATATAACCGCACATCGAATAAAATTGAATTTTCTAAATATATGCATAATAAAACGTTATTACGTTTGCAGATCCAATCTATGATTACAACATCAAATAAAATTAATAATCATTAATTTAGCATACAGAACTTCCGAAATTCAAAATCACAGAAAAGTTTGTTAAAATTTACGGACAATTCCTGAGTTGTCAAAATATCCGAATTATTTTTTATGCAAATATATATAATTTAGTTACTGCATAACTGGGTAACATACTAAATATAGTAATTTATACAATGGACGAAATAAAAAATTTACACTAAAATTATATACAAATAATATTCGTTCTTTCATTTTTATTGTACAGCTGCCACATTTTAGGCCCACAAATCTATATACACATAATTTGTCATGATATGCACTTAAAGTTAGAAGATTGTCCCTGAACTAAATCAGAAAACCGCTCTCGATTTATTTGTACTTTAACTAAACCATTTGGTTCATATAGTCTAAACTACAATCAGTAGGGTGTCTGGGACTAAAATTCTGGTGGTGCGACGCTGCTGACACTGTCATACCTGGGTAGCCGCTCATCTGGTAGGTGCCTCCAGCCATGTGGTTGCCCATTTGCATTTGATTCTGAGAGTTTTGTTGGTTAAAATAGTCCATCTGGCTGTAGTAAGCTGGGTTGTAATTTTGCCCGTAGTAATGGTGAGGAGAGGAATTATGCCCGTTCGTGTGCCAATTAAAAGAGTTATAACTCTCATGCTGGTAATTCAATGGAGGGTTACTGCTGGGGGTTATTGGAGGTGATGGAGTGGTTATAACACTTGAAGTATTGCTGCCAAGTGGTGTCAGGTTACCGTTAGTCTTATAGCTTTGAACTTGGGGTGATTCCTTTTTAATGTTCACTACAGGTGGTGAGACAGACGTCGAAGGTGTGGGAATGTTTGTTGTTGGCGCGGCCGTGGCAGGCGCACACACGGGGGATGGTTTGCTGGGCTTTGCTTTCGTCGGGGTTGATGGCGTTTTGTTGCCCAGTTTGTTCTGATGCTGCTGAAGTTGCTGCCTGCATTTGGCTCGACGATTTTTGAACCATACCTGCAACAAAAAAAATAATTTGTATTTACACCACGTAATATACACATTGCAAGCATGGTATCATTGTGACAGGTTGTGATCCAGTCAGGAATTGCCTAACTGCTATAATAAATTAAATAGAGATGATTTTATTATTAGTTCATCGATAATTGTCTGAATTCTTCCCTATAAAGGCAAAAGTGTCTAATCGCAAAATTTTCCATTTTTATATGTTTGCATAATTGTAAAGCAACTCTATATTTTGATACAGAAATGGTATTCGTACGATAATGGGTTTTAAAGTTAGGAAATCGAAAAACAGTCCAACAACAGTCCAGACTTTTTAAGCCGTCCCAAGGCAAAAGAAGAGTCTAATAAACACATTTTATTAGAAATTGCAGATACAAAACGGTTTAATATACTTTAACTTATTAGTACTGTGTATATAAACCATGGCAGAAGAAACTATTGTACATTAGATCGTTTTATCTTTGACTGGATAATGTTCGATTTACGAAGAACCTATTCCATATTATACTGTTTTGCCTTTATAAAAGTTTATACATTAGACTCTTTTGCTTTTAGAAGAGCATAAAAATACGTGATTAAATAAAACGCTAACAGCCATTAGAACTTTGCTTTATAGTGTAGGGAAAATAAAAACACTCTGTATTATAGTAAGTATACAAATTTAAAATAATCAATTATAGACACAAGCAAATTAAAGTAGGTTCTTTTCAATAAGTTAGCCTATTAGTAACTTAATAAATAATTAGTAACTTAATAAGTAATATCCTGCTTGCTTAATAAGAATTTTTTAATTATATGCATAAATGTCTTAATAAATAAAACAGATTCAGATTGATTTTAAACGGGGAACGGGGATTTAATTTAAGCATTAGGAAAAACCCCCCCATATACATCGTTTACCACATAGCGACCCTGTCAGGTACAGCTTTTGTAACTGACCTTTCAAATGACTAGTCTGTCGATGGGGCTTAAGATAAGTTCTATACTGTATCCAACGAGAGAATGGACTTGCACTCGAGCGAAAATTCGTCTGTTTTGGTCAGATCTCCGCCCCTTAGAACATTAGTTCAACGCCCTCAACGTCTTAATTGGCTCAGCAGGTAGCCAGGGCCGGCGCCTGGGTCCGATACCTACCTGGTACCTAATTATATAAAGTACCTACTACTGCCTACCTATTCACAGTTTGTATTTGTAGTCTCGCAAGTCATCGAATGACGGTCCTGTGTAGCTCGTTACAGAGCCCCTCCTCTTTAGTCGCCGATGCGCAAAGCAAGTCCATTCTCTCGTTGGATAGAGTATAGTAGGATAGTTCCTCTTTATTTGGACGACCTTATTGTTTTTGGAAATAATCTAGAAGCTCATAACGCTAATCTAGTTAAAGTCATTCAAAGGTTACGCGAGGTTAATCTTAAATTAAATCCCGAAAAATGTGATTTCTTGGAAAAGGAACTTTTGTATATAGGACACGTAATTTCAGCAGAAGGGGTTATTGCGAATCCTCAGAAAGTCCAAGTTATACAAAATTACCCTATACCAAAAGACGATAACGAAGTCAAGAGGTTTGTGGCGTCAGCTAATTTTTATAGGAAAAGCATAAGGCATTTTGCACATATAGTTTCTCCATTAAATTATTTAACACGAAAAGGGGTATCTTTTCAATGGACCTCAGAATGTCAAAAAGCATTTGAAGCTCTAAAGCAAGCACTAGTAAGCCGGCCAGTTTTACAGTATCCAAACTTTTCAGAATCTAACACTTTTATAGTGACAACAGATGCTTCCAATAAGGCTTTAGGAGCTACTCTTTCAAACGGAGATGGTTCACCAGTATCATATATTTCTAGACAGTTACATAAGGCGGAAATTAACTACCCAGTTATTGAAAAAGACCTTTTGGGAATTGTTTTTGCAGTAAAATATTTTAGGAGTTTGGGCGACCTATTTGGGCGAAAATTTTCCATTTATACAGACCACAGGCCTCTCGTTTATCTTTTTGGAATGGATAATCCTTCTAGTAGACTTACCAAATTTCGATTGTTATTAGAAGAATATAATTTTGACGTAAGATATGTGAAGGGTAGTAAAAATGTAGTAGCAGATGCACTATCTAGAATTGAAACCACGTCAGAGGAACTCAAACAAATGGCAAACAGTGTGTGCAACACAATGTTATTTGAAACCGCCGAAAAGTTTATTGCATTTCAGATTAAGAATTTAGTAGTTTAAAAAAAATATGATTATTGTACAAGACATATAATATTTGGGGAGAAAGAAAAAGTTTTAAAAGTTAAGAATCCTCGATCGACGTCCGCATTTGATCCATCGTTGAGAGATCTCACAGAGATTTGTATAAAAAATAAGGTACCAGAAATATATATTTTAAAAAACAAAAATAATACGCAGTTAATAAATATTATACGTAGGGATCCCTCAGAATTAAAAATGACTAATATAAAGATTTCAGTTATAAAAGATGTACAAATAATCTCCGATGCGAAATGCGTCAAATAATATTAAATGATATTTTACCGAGCGGATGTCGTACAGGCACCAACAGAATGCATAAAAACAAAAAAAGTACTATTTTTAGCCAAGTTTACATGCAGATGTTAGCAATTTTGTAAAGCGTTGTGATAAGTGTCAAAGGTTTAAACATTCTAGGCCTAATATTGAGCTGATGTCAATAACCACGACTGCCTCGTCTGCTTTTCAAAAAATATTTTTGGAACTTGTGGGACCTTTGCCAGAAGATATAGATGGAAATAAATATATACTAACATTACAGTGCGAATTATCAAAAATTGTCGAAGGTTACCCTATCAAAAATAAAGTAGCAAAAACAGTTGCAAGATCTTTTGTCGACAACTTTATTTTAAGATACGGGATACCTGAAACAATTGTGTCAGATCAAAGAACAGCATTAATAGCTTAGGGTTATAGCTATTAATGCTGTTTAATGTAATTAAGGAGGCTTGCAAAATTTTACAGGTAAATCAGATTTCATCAACAGCTTATCATCACCACACATTAGGTTCTTTGGAGAATACACATAAAAATGTAGGAGCTTATTTTTTCCCCCTGGTAACAACAGTATCTCAGGGTTACAAAAACTATCACAAACTATCATTTTATTGGTGAAAGTTGTACAAGTTCTTTCACCTCCATTGAGGATGTTTAGTGATGTACGATTTGTTATTTCCAGATATACAACTGGTAAGTGTGTCTTCCTTTCATTATTCATCTATTTGTAATATGAGACATGGACAGAGGAAGGAACACTTATTGCTGAAGCCATGACTGAAGTACAATTATAGATAACATTAAAGAAGTGAAACGAGAGAAGAGAGGATAGTGACAATATGTTCATTAAATATGAAAGGAGCGCAAATAAATTTAAATTAATACGATGAATATATTCATAGGTATTTATTTTTTAAAATGGTATGTTGGGCGTTTTAAAAATTATCAATGATTTATGACTGTCTGCTAATAATTCCTAAGTAAAGCATTGATTGAATTATGGGTGGAATCAAAAAAGATAAGTTCATTGTACGTGGTGTGATTTACATTACGTCTGTACAAAATGTCACGTCGACAAGGGTATAATATATAGCTTCAAAGCCTATACAAATTTGAAAAGCTCTGACAGTTTGCGAGGTATCAATAAAAGCGATGAATTTTGTGACCGTAATACAAATAAAACAGATCTATACCGAAAATTGTGGATGATTAAAACGGTTTTATATCATTTATAAAACGATGTAATAAAATAAAGTTTAAATTCTGTGTTTCGGCTTCACGTTTTCCTGTGATATGCACCGATTGTGCAACAGAACCCTTTTCAATGTATCCTGACAGAACGTTACGATATCCTTAGCTCGACCGTGTAGTTGTAGACAAACAGCAGCTGTGCCACATGAAAAGACTAACTGGGCTCCAAATTGAATCATTACCGATGGGATGGCAAATAAACCGCCCCTAGTATTATGCCATTGTCGTCACAATACCACAAAGAGTGCCCGGGAAATCTGTGTGATGTTGCAAATAATGTAACATATGCGTTTGCGTTTACGGAATAGGTCAAAAACAACAAACAGGACTTTTGTTGACGTGTCAGTACCAACTTTGATAGTTTCATAGAATATATTCGTAGGTATTTTGTGAATTTGTATGCACATTAACAATTTCATAATAATTTCTTATATTTGATGAACTTTAGGAAGCGAAAAGAAGAGATATAAGAAAGTGAAAGGGCAATGTATGGTGGGAATATGTAATGCTAATACAGATAATATGAAGAGTTGCCACAAGCGGGGCTGTTTATTTAATAGGGTGGAATTGGAAGAAATTGAATTGCATAATGGAAAGCAACACTCGGAGTAGTTTCCACAAACACCAAAACACTTTCACTTCGCTTGACGCGCGTTTCGCCAACCAAGTTGGCATCATCCGGAGACGATTAAAACTAATCTTAAACTACAAAATCTACCATATTTATACTATTTTCATGCTGACGTCACTAATGACATCACCGTGAAATTTACGCGTGACTAATCACGCTACAATGATCGGTTGCTAAGCAACGCGTAAAGCGGGCTACAGTATGATATCACCGTGAAATTTACGCGTGACTAATCACGGTTCAATCATCGGTTGCTAAGCAACGCGTAAAGCGGGCTGTACGGTATGTACAGCCCTTGTCGCTATTCATACTACTATTACATTTTACAATTTCTATGCTCTTAAATGCATCCAACTGTCTATTATTGGTCACATTTCTAACTAATCTTAAATTACTAATATCTATTCTATGATTGTTTTCAAAAGCATGTTGTGCAACACTAGACTTATCTGTTCTTCCATATTTTAGATGAGCCATATGCTCTTTAAATCTGGTGTTAATTGATCGTCTCGTTTGTCCAACATATTTTCGATCACAATCATTACAACTAATTTCGTAAATCCCAGACCTTTCATTTGGAACAATTTTATCCTTTGGATTGTCTAAAAGTTGTTGTAATTTGTTGCTCGACGAATGAATCGCTGTTATGCCCACGTTTTTGAAAATCTTACTCAAACCACGAGTAAACCGTGGTTCGTACGGGATGGATACATATTTTGGAGCCTCTATATCCTTTTGAAAGGTCGTAGAATTACGAAGTGTGTCCATAAATTTACGCTTCCTAATTGGTTTTTCAACTATATCTCTAGGATAACCATTACTCACAGCTATATCTTTAATTAATACTTTTTCTTTTTCAAACCTCTCATTACTGAGAGGGAAACTTAGTAAACGATGGACAAGAAAATTAAAACTTGCCATTTTATGTTGATAGCAGTGGTGAGAGTCATTAGGGATATATCTGATCGTACTGGTATCTTTTCTATATATATCAAATTCTAACCTATTGTCACTATTTTTAATTACTAATACATCTAAAAATGGAAGTTTTCCATTATTTTCTAGTTCATATGTAAACTTTACAGAAGTGAAACGACTATTTAATTTGAAAATGAAGTTTTCTACATCCGCAATCTTAGTGTCAAACACGGCAAAAATGTCATCCACATACCTAAGCCAAATCCTAGGAAAATACTCGAATTCTTCTTTTGCTTCAGTCTCAAACCGACTCATGAAGACATTAGCAATGAAAGGCGATAAACAGTTAGCCATTGCGGTTCCTTCATGTTGTTCATAAAACTTGTCATTGAAACGGAAGCAATTTTTGTAATGGAAAGCAGATAAAATAGCAAAATATTCAGTTTGTTGAGCCATTACCAGGAAAACTGGAGAGATAATGTTTCTGAAATGGTAGGTGAAGAAGGTAAAAAAGGGGAATATGTGGCAAATAAAGAAGAAGAACAAAAAACTAAGAAAATCTAGATGATTATGATGAAGATAAAGTGCAATGTAATTTTTGTGAGGAAGACATAAAATTTAAAATACGAATTTAAAACATTTGACGCACTTTGTTTTTATAATATGTATTTTAAATTTTGTTGTTATTTTTTTTCCTAAGAGTAGTTAGTTGCTATCATTAGTTCTTGTTATTTAATGTCTTTTTTATTTTACTTTTCACTATTCAAATGTTCTTGTACTATAAGTAAGAATTGAGTTTATATACACTAAAAAATATATTGATATCAGGACGGTACCTTGGGGAACTCCACATTTAATTACTAATCCATTACTCGGTGTTATCCTGATTTTCACATATTGCTTACGGTTAAATAGGT
Organism: Tetropium fuscum; assembly: GCA_964058915.1. Lineage (NCBI taxonomy): Eukaryota > Metazoa > Arthropoda > Insecta > Coleoptera > Cerambycidae > Tetropium > Tetropium fuscum. Next base: position 25,094 of record CAXKVY010000838.1, on the reverse strand, counting down.
AAGTTTTTAGTAAGGTATATCAATATAACCTTGAGTAGCTGTTCATGATTAACCGTATCAAAAGCATTTGCGAGATCCAAGAATACACATAAAGATGGTTTGGATTTTCCAAAACTTTCATAAACCTTTGTCGTTAATAAATAAGTTAATTGCGTCTTCTATTGATTTTTCCGTCACGAAAACCGAATTGATTTTCTGATAATAGATTTTGGTTATATTAGAGTTGCTTATGGGCCTATAGTTCATTATATTTTGTTTGTCACTTTTATTAAAAAATGGGTGAGTTACCCCTGCTTTGATTATAACTGGGAAATGTCATGTGGTCATAATTTTATTTGGTAAATGTTGAAGGGTTCTGGTATCGCATTTCTTATTTCCTTTAATGTTTCAGATTTTCTTCCGTCAACTCCTGGGGCTTATTATTCTTCAGAGATAAGATTTGGTTTACTATTTCGGTTATGTTAGTAGATTGAAGAAAACAAGAGAATGGTATAGAATTTTGTTTAACAGGTGAGTTAAGAGGTGGTGTAATACGTTCAGCTAGGTTTGTTCCGACAGATGTGTACTGGATATTAAATAAATTTGATCTTTCTCCAGGATCTGTTACTAATTCGTCATTTAGTTTTGTTGTGCCTTATCATTTTTGTTTTTATTTATTTGATTAATACGTCATTTTTGTGGAAAGTTGATCTTGGTGTAAAAATGTTAACAACAGCAGAGCAACGAGTTGATGAAAGGGTCCTCAAAATTAACGATCGCATTGCTCATGACACTGACTTGGTAGCAATAGATGCGAGATATCACTGATTTTGCCAAAAGAAACTCTACTTGCACCAGACACGAGAAGATGCGAAGAGGGGAGGTCGCACGCACATCATGATTGAGGACGCCATGGAACAAATTTTTGCACATCTCCAAGAGAACTCAGAAGAATGTCAGTTTCCTCTCGATGAACTGGTTAGCCATATAGAAGGGGGGAAACCCGATAATCGAACAATAAAAACTCATCTGTTTAAAAAGTATGGAGATGATATTATAACTGTCGAAACTGCATTTGAAGAAACACGTTGTATGTTTTAAAAATACCGGTCACAAAATTCTGACCACGGCTTGGTATGATCAAAATTCAGATCCTCAACAAGAGAGATTGCGTTATGGTTAAGGCAGATGCTGATGTTATACGAGAAGATATTCGTGCGCCACCTTTTGACACAACTGCCCGGACAACGTACCTCCCTGAGCCAACAACACCTCTAATAAGGACAAAATGCTGCCCCGTGACGTCACCATCCGAGAGCCTACGAGATACCGTTATTACGGGCTTTACGTAGTTATTTAGGTATGTCTGAAATCGTTTTAATGTAGTTTTGGAGATCACTGCTTGGATGTTGCTTGGATGACCCAACAACACCTCTAATAAGGACAATATGCTGCCCCGTCACGTCACCATCCGAGGGCCTACGACGTGACATCACAATGGTATTTGAAGTAAGCACTTTGTCCTTGTATTAGAGATGTTGTTGCCTGAGCTCGCATTAAGCCTGGATTACTCATCCAGAGATGGATAATCAGTAATTTCAGTATTTTTATTTTCCACTACCCACGCCTGTAAATAAAAATACTAATATCTCATAATACCTATCTAATTTTTTTGTCCAAGTGATTGAGTGGGGGGGGGGGAGAGTCACTTTGGAGTCCCCTGAGACCCCAGGAGAGTCCACTGATAGGGCGGGAGAGGGTTTTCAATCAATATACTAGGCCTTGAGTGGTACCGAAAATTATGGAATTTGGCCAAATTTTTAAAAGCTGTATCTCCGAAACTATTGGACTTATAACTCGGGCAGGTTAGTTAACCCAAAAAATATGGTTAAGATTACAAAAATTCGTATAGAGCTAAAAATTGGTACGAATGTTCGGAACACCCCATCGATCCCACATCTGCAAAAAAATTATTCAAAGTTACGCTGGCGTATAAAACGAGGGACTGGGTTTCTTTCGAGTTGATGTTCTCATAATCGTACTATTTTGTATGTACAAGTTAGAGATACATAAAAAGCTCATAGAGACATACTTTTATTACAGCTCTAGTGATGTATGTATGCGTTATATTTATGCATATTATGAAGCATACAACTTTTTCCACTTTTTGAATCGTTATACCTCGGAAACTGTGACTTTTAGGAGAAAAATTGAGGTATATAATTGCATGATCTACAATTTTTTTCTGAGCTGTTTTCCTGATAAAACTTTTATTTCGCTAATAAGTACAAACGTTTGGCTAAAAAGTACAAAAAACCTATTTGCGAACATTGACCTTGAATATTTTTTTTTGCAGGCGTGGGATCGTTGGGGACTTTTCACATTTCATTTATAATCTGATTGTATTAAATCCACCAAATGTAAATCAGCCATGGTCTGAGAAATTTTGGTCAGTATTCAGCAAAGAAGTGAACGACAAGGGATAGAAAGCTGCAAATGAAGAGACCATTATTTATGAAGTCGCATTTTTCAGAAAATTCGATAAATTGGTCGTGCTAATACTGACCAGAGGATGATGGGACAAGTCAAAAGAATCAATGATCAGAGGAATCAATAATTTGAATATTATAGTAGGTATATTCATTATTTTACTTAATGTTAGTTGTTGTACTATTTAGTTTGAAAAATAAAAGTTTTGAAACAGTTATCAGCATCTAATTATTTTCCCAAAACTTGGGGATCATATGTTACCTGAAAACCCGGAAAAGTTGAGCAACATACTTCCAAGTTAGTAATTCAAATTCCCTTTTATATTATATTATCGGGAAAAATTGACGTAATATTAATAACAGAATTCCTGTTTGGTCTCCGGATTTTTTTCGGCAACAATTTATCAATTTAATCCCTTCCGCATCTAAAAAACTAATTTTTACAGCAACACCGAACAACGAGGCTAGCAAATCGCATGGGGAGGTTCCCCATGCAATCTGTAGAAACACCGCACTGGGATAACTGTATATATTTTATTCAATAGAATAACACAATGGGCAGAACATGCAGCTAAGGGGCTGCTTTCCATTAGCTATACGGATTAACAGGGGTTGTTCCAGTAAAACACCCCGCCTTTGCCTTTATAAAACCTCGGCAAGCAATGCGGATACCTATAAAACATCTATTATCGACTGCAAGGGGGGTTAATGTAATGGAAATTGATAGGGAAAAATTGGTACGACAACTGTCCATCATGATAGGCCCAATATGGTATTATAGAGTCGTACGTTAAGCTGAGATTTGGAATTTTATGGATGATGGCGGTTGGAGAGTGTGCATGTGACAAAAGCTGTGACTTTTGAAGAAGTGCTAAGCAAACAATATCGGAATATATATATGGTTCTTTAAGTCAGAACAAAAATTAACATTCCAAATGAAACAGTTAAAACAAAATTCATTGATATAATGCAATCCTAATATGTTATTAATGACAACGGTTTTGGCTAAATGAATTTAAAATCACTTTTGAAATGAAAACGTTCTGTTTTAGACGTTTCGAAAGATCATATTTTTCGCAATAGATTAGAAAACGAAACATTTTTGGCAACTGATGATAAAACAGCTCATCTATTGGAACAATATAGTGCACCAAAACCTACATGGGTTCAAATAGACGCATACCATCCGCAGTTTGGGTTGATATTATTATTATTTACACTGTATATACACACTAAACAATAGCATGATGTGAGTCACACTGCGTGACTTGTCAACCCAAGGCGTGAGTATCGATGTTTACATCCTGATGCCGACGACGCGCCGCGCCGTGCCGACGGAAGCATTACAGCTTTTCCGATGAGCTTTTGGGAACATTTGGTCTTGACGCTTCAAGAAATTTTACATCAAGATATATTTTTCCGGGAAATGGGGATAGGATATGGTATACAGTATTGTAATACAAATAATGTTGTTATAGTGTAATAAAAATAAACCTAAAAATTATAAGAACCTCGCAAAAAGTAGTACAATCATGAAATTTGATGATGTTGCAGTTAGAATTTTAGTATATACTCGTACAATAATTTAATATATTTGAAGCCGGTTGGTTACATTAAATTATTACTACATATTGAAAAATGGAGGTTGATTTACAGATTTTCGAAATGAAAACATCTTTAGGCGCGCTCTGCACTTTTATTTTTGTGAATGTTGCATGAGACTGGGCCGTCACGCGTCACACTCGGCTATGTAACGCTGCTTCGGGTAAAGTCGCCTCGAATGAAAACTTCTTCAAGCGCGCTCTGCACTTTTATTTTTGTGAGTGTTGAATGAGACGGGCCGTCACGCGTCATGCGCCACACTCGGTTATGTAACGCTCCTGCGGGTAAAGTCGGGTAAAGCGCGCTTTTACAGCATTTCAAAGACCTTTATTGTGGTAGAAACAGTGTATACAACCTCCTTCGGCAGTGCGGAATTGAGTACAGGCACAAAACCCCGGAAAATCCGTAAAAAAGAGCAAATTCAAAAACATTTTATGTACATGTCCGTTTCTGACACGAGACCTACAAAAATGGACACAGGCCCTGAAAACAGCACCAAAATTGAAGATGTGTGCAAACTTGCAAAGAAGAGACGTATCACTGAGCAAGGTACCTTCTTCACACACCCTTCAATAACCAAGAAACCAAACATCACAGCAACAAAATCCGCTGCGGAAATAAAAACTCAAAACAAGTTCCAAAGCCTGAATACGGCAGACAAAACCAACGATAACCAAATACCTGATAATGTAATTATATAGGCATATATTTTGAAATTCAAAAATTAGTTTTCACTTCTATCGTGTGGCCATAAGCACATACCCATGAATTTTTTTAAATATGTCCTTTACCATTGCAGATGTGTAGTTTGAAATAAAAAATTTAGGCAATAATAAAAAAAACAATTTTTGTTATTAACATTTTTTCTCTGAATCGAACGGTTTTTGAATTATATGCTGCAGAATGTTATTGAATTTTCAAAAATCTCAATTTTGTAGCACAGGTTTGTTAATAGTTTATTTTGTCTGAATCGAGGAAATTACAGCAGATGATGAAAGTACAGTATAATGATGATGGGCTCTTGTAAACGTTGCTCTCTCGCCTCTGCAGTATTTACTGGAATCTATTTAGTAAAAAAATGATCGGTTGGGTTTCTTAAGTAATGATTGTTTGTTGCAATAGCAATAGCAACACTGATTCAAGGTTGTAGCTGGAACGGGCCATATTCTATGATTTATAAAGACCTTATAGCTTATAGCTTATAGAAAATAATCGCTTGTAAAGAAAATTGGAATGGATTGGAAATATCTGTCACCATGTCAATACTTGAACTGATTGAAACACATAAGATGCAGGACACGTGCAATATATTACGTAATGCAAGGTTTCACATTCATGTAATACTAATTGATATACCTGATCGAGAAATAAAAATATACTTATTACAGAGTTACAGCAAAGAAAACCAACAAAAACATTAATACTATAATCGTTCCGACAAATTTTATCTCACATGCCTAAAAGTTTGTACCAATTTAATATTTTAATTATTCTTCTCATAATCTATTATTCTAAAATCTATTCTTCTCGATCTTCTATTATTGTAGAGCGACGTTTCGGCAGAGTCACCTCTGATATATTCATGTGTTTCTCCATAAATGCTTGCTGCTCATTATGGTTACTAGAACTGAGTCAGAAACGACGTTCTACAAGATTAGAAGATAAGTGGGAGAAGACCCGGAAATTATGTCCTTCATTCTACCAAAGTTTACGTTTAATGAAATAGTATTTGCATACCTGTACTCGAGATTCTGGCAGATTGATTTTCAAGGCAACTTCTTCTCTCATGAAGATGTCAGGGTATCTGGTTTTCGCAAAGAGGGATTCCAGAATGTCGAGCTGGGCTCTTGTAAACGTTGTTCTCTCTCGCCTCTGCTTCCTTGGGTTTACTCCTGCAAAATAGGAATAAACTGGGAATTATGCTATAGCCAGTTAATTTACCAATTAATTCAATACACAAGAAATTATGATAAAAATGGTTTATAAAATAATACTCTCAACGTTTCCTGTTAATTATTTGTAAGCAAACACGAGGTATAGAAAGGTAAAATATTTAAATACCACTCCTATTACTGATTATATGATTCGGTAATGTATTTTAAATTCAATATAATACGGATAAATAAATAAATAAATAACAAAGCAACTTGCACAGATGTAGAGATACCGTTGTGTCCTTCTGTGCTCTATTGTTCAGAATGATTCTGTTGTATGTATTGCTTGCCGTCTAACTTAATCCGGATTTAAAGCATAGTTTGGTCGCAACTAAGGCTATACTGTGATAAAGACGAGATGTACAATGCACCGCACCCAGAAATATACCCATAATATTATATCCCTTAGTGAAAAATAGTAAATGGAATAAAATAGAAATAGGTGATTCACACTTATACGGGGTAAAAATCCTAAAATAACGATGAAGCACATTAAAAAATAAGTAAACACAGAGGGTGCTATAAAATATTTGTCACCCTAGATAAACAGCTTTTTTAATTGACTGCAATTGTTTTCAATTTCTGTGTAACATGTGCAGATTCTCCCAATGTAATTGGGGTGCTTTAGAGTAACTTCCAATATGAAACCTAATCTAAATGCTAAGTATTTTCGTTTCTCATCTTAATTAGAATCTTTATCTGAGTATTAATGTAATAATAGAGGCTCTTAAAAATCAGACCTACATCGATTTTTCGAAATAAAACCACACTTGAATTTTTACTGTTCAGAAGAGTATTTTCTCACTTCGAAATATCAGCCTGTTCATTTTGCATGTTATTTTTGATCACTACCATTTGGTAACACAAAAGCAAAAATTTCAGTATAAACAAAAAGATGAGAATCTATCAGTAATGACAGTTGCTCTTATTCTAATAGCGATATTTTTGAACTGCAAGTATAATTATGTTCAAAAACTTTGATTCTAACAATTTGTGAATAATTTTGAGGACGCCTTTTTGTGAAATTAATATCAGAAAATGTATATCGAACGTATTATTCTAATTGACTGGTTTTTTCACCAGATGCGTTTGTAGCGACTTTGTATATTTGGCACATAAGTTTGCTGCAGATAGCTCTTCGCTTCTAGAGCGTGCAACCGATTTGGTATCATTGATCTTACGCCTCATAAACATAAATGTCCATGGCACTTAGTTATTTTAACGGACTATAAGATCCGTCCAATGAAAATGTCTAACAAACGCACATATTGCACAGAAAATTCTCCCGTATTTTTGTCTCTATTGATTCATGAGGTAGGAGCATTTACATACTTGTAGCACATAGCTTTCAGCAACAAATAAATCTATCTGTTTTCAATGCTGTTTAGTTTGCGTCGATCATTTATGAAAGTGACAAGATGGCATGGGAAGAAGATCTAGCTGATATTTAAAATGCACTTTATGCCCGCGTGAGCCTAAAGAACATAAAAAACAGTGTTTTATTTAAACTTGTTTATTTTTAACAAATATAGCATTTCCTTAGAAATATTAAATTGATTTTTATGATATTCTCTTCTCAATATTCATATTGGATATCCAATAATGCGACTTTGTAAGATCATCACCCTAAAGGCATAAACATTTACTTTATACCCTTGGTACATAAATATCTATTAAGTATTAGTTAAGGAATATTTTTTATTAATAATTTAGAAAAAAAATATGCTTTTAGCCGTTTAAAATTTCTGTGGCCACCTTGTATCTCTGAGATGAGATGTGTGGTGAAATTTCTACTTTTGGGGTAATACGAAATTATTAGTTTATGCCCAAGAGATTGACAGCAGTCAAGAGTAATAATTATGCTCATAGAATTTAATATATAATAAATATATTTTTTCATATTTTAGCCACGAAATAATAAAATATCCCTATCCAACTCAGCCTCGAACCGAAATGCAATGTAGAGATAAACGCCTCATAAATAAATAGACGCCTCATAAATAAATGGAAGTTACGCAACAAAAAGTGAATCTGCTTATATTATATTGTTTAGAATTCAAAATTAGATAAAATGAAATTCAAATTGTAAGTATTTACGTAAAACTAAATAAATTAAATAATAGGCAACAATCTGATTGGTCAGATTGTATCATAAAAACAACAAAGATAATGGTAACCAGGAAATGCAGATGTTTTTCCATACGGCATATCCGTAGTTAGATATAACAATGCAAAGGGAGTCCAGCTAAGGCGTTCGATGAGGTAACAGCCATGCTCCCAATTTTATTAAAATTTATTAGAAATTAATATTTAAACTAAAGTAAAAATATTTAAAATTGTGCTAGATAAGTAAGAGCAATAGTGGAAAAGTTCTACAAGCATAACTGCAAATTAAGTGTTTTCGTAAATCATAAATTAGTGGTCATAGAACTGGCGCCCATAGAACAAGAAGGATTGAAAGCTAAGATATATATATATATATATATATATATATATATATATATATATATATATATATATATATATATATATATATATATATATATATATATATATATATATATATATATATATATATATATATATATATATATATGTATGTATGTACGGGGTTAATAGCAACCCCTGCTGCTCTCCTTGTCTACTAATATTTGCACATCTATTAGCACTCAAGTTATTCATTGCCAGGGTGCCTCCCGGAAACCCCAAGCACTAATATAACTCCAGGAACGGCAATAGCTGAAACCCCGGAGTATTGTTGGGTTGATATTGCTTTTCCGTGTATTAACACGTCTAGTGTTTGATCAGCGGGAAGGGAAGTGATACATGAAACTATTGATACGTTTATCGAGGTCGACGCGAGATAGTCACAGTATGACGTAAAATCTACAATGTTAAAGTATGTATGTAAATTACAAATTTATTTTACCTCTTTATATAAATTAAGTAATTAAATAATAGTTTGAATATTATGCTTCCTCCAATTTATCTTTAATTTCCAACGACGTCTAAAACCTCGATGTCTAAAACCTCAATAATGAAAAAAATTTAAAACAACAGTGTGAGTTCTATTTATGTGTAGTAAATAAAACTGGAAGGTATAACTACAGCCGCGGGAGAGTTACTAGTAGAAAAATAAGGGGAAAAACAATCATAATCTATACAAATAGTAGACAATCACTACTGGACCTGAAAAATTATAAAATAATCAAAGGATCGGTATAGGAATTTCACCAAGCGCTGGTGAGGGACTCCCTGATGAATAACTCTCCCTACGCTGGGTTATCAGTTAATGGAAATAGAGAAGCTGATAAATAGGCCACGAATGCAGGCCTAAACATTATTGAGCCTGGTCCTTACTCCTTACACATTACCAATAATTGCAATGAGACTACAAATCATCAAAAAAAATACCCATAAGTAATTTAAGAAACTATGGGATAAAACAAATAGCTGCGGGCTGGCTAGAAATCTTCTGAGATATCCCAGTGAAGAATTATCTAGCAATGCCTAGAGGAAACCTGCAACTCACATAGTAATCCTAATTGGACTCAGAAATCACCTCCAAAATATGAAGCAATATGACAGAACCATCTTTAGAGGATGTGAAGATGAGACGGTTGAGTATATATTCTCTGAATGTCCTGCCATTCCATCAATCAGAGGATCCATTTCGAACCGAGGAGTTTTTCACTTAAAAGGTTTCAATTTCGGAAGTACGAAAAACATCGTATATACCTTGCGACTGAAGTACTTTTAATCCCTCAGATAAATTATGCCCTGACCATAGAGAGGGCTTCGCCCATAAACTCTACCTTCGGGATTAAAAGTGCTACTTCAATCCCGCGTTATATAATATACTATTAATTACTTCAAAGCGAGCCTCGAAAATCTGACATCAGGCACTGACAGTGACACAGCTTTCCGAAATACGTTTCTCTAATTTAATACATAAAAATTAAATGATTTTGCCGATAATTTTTACATTGTTATCGTACTTGGAATATTTAAAAATGCCCCTGGGTTCGCAAATTACTGACACCAGTTGTTAAATTAAAAAATTACGATCATCCAGTTGATTTGTAGTTTTAGCTGGACTTACAGTTGGACTTACACAATAAGCATTGGGTGCAAGCCTATATGAAATCAGGATTTATCTTCCTTTTCGTTCTTCAAATGGAAATTGAAGTCTTCCATTCCGATTCATTTTATACATAATTATAGCATAAATCATATAAAAGCACGTACTTGAGACGCCTATTTATGTAACTATTATAGCTATTAAATTCCCCATTATGTATTATTTTCATCTAAATTTCAGTGCGCGTTTCCAGAGCCACGGTAAGTAAGGATGCACTATTCTATTCATTGCGGCACTGTATCTCAAAAAGAACGTCTCCATGGTAACCGGCACCCACCACCCCGGTAATCGGCTCAGCGTCCCAACTCCAGCATCACACTGACATCCTACGTGCACCAGGATATGCTACATCGTACAATCTCAAGTTCCCTTTTTCTTTATGTGTCACCACCGAAGGAATGTTCCGTTTCCTACACAAAATGCCACGAATAAAACTCATCGGCAAGGATTTATCAGACACTAAAGGTTAATGAATTATGAAAGGGATTCATACGACGTCCCCAAAAACTGATAATGTTTTCACTTTCTTTGGTGTTATGGCCTCCTACTCTTCTTACCGCGTTTCATCCCTTCGAACTATGACGGTTTAAATTCATGCTTAAAATACCCCAATAAAACACCACTGATTGAATTTGACACCCCAGAGAGCTTTATTGACCAGATGGGCATTTTCCCATGAAAACTTCACGCCAATTTTCCGGCGCATCCACGTTGCGGTTTTATAATTGCGTCGCTTCTAGGTATACATTTCTCATAATATATATTTGGAGATATGTTAATTCTATATCTCCAAATGTTTTTTAAAGTATCGTGAATAAATATAAAAATGTGCAGAGCGTCATAATATTTATACTTTGTATAAAGTTTATTTATATAAGAACAATTTTGTGAAAGTAGGCTAGTTTTCAGCATATCTACATATTTATTCTTAATTCAGTTTAATTAATTTTTGTTTAAATAATTTTGATAATACACGGACGATGTTTCGTAAAGTACCTAATCTATTTTCTTGTTAGTACGTACAATCGGCGCCAGAATTTTTTGTATTTCAAATGAGACATTTTTTTTTCTAAAGCACAGGTAATGCAAAATTAAATTCTCTATCATATTCGATGCTTCATATTCGATGCAACGGCAAGAGAAACAAAGTCGGTTAAATTGTGGCAAAGTTTTTTTTGTTCATAATGGCTTTTGATAATCGTCAATAGCATTTCTAATAAAAACGGTTTGCCAAAAATTTCGATTGAATCTGATATCAAGAATCAAGTTAACGTTTTTTTTTTGATAAATGTGTTGGCCCCATCAAGGATACGCATTTTTACCTTTATTTAACCGACATTGTATTTCTCTCTCTAGGAGAAACTTCCGATTATGACTGATTTGTAAGACAAACGTAATCAAACCATCTCAAGCGACACATCTCAGCATGGAAAATGCTTTAGCAATATGTATTTTAAAGGAGACAGTCCTATTTAAAGAAATCAAATTGATGGTAGTTGCAAGAATACGAAACATCAGTTAAAAAAACAAACTACGCCATGGTAAATCCTATTAAAAGTTGCTATTAAGAAGTGTTGATGTAACATTGATAATAAGGGCAGAAAAAAATAATTATATATGTAAAATTATATATCCTAATATATTTTATATACACTTTAAACGTTTACGTTTTGAAAATTTATACGTTTTCGTTCTCAAAACCTTAAATAAATCATAAACTCTCACAATAGACTGTGTATCAGTCGTGCTTAAGGTTTTGAAAACGAAAGCGGATAAGTTTTCGCAACGTAAACGTTTAAACTGATTTGTTATATTGTTAATCTGCTTTTTGGTGTGAAATTTGATTAGCCAAAAACTTTTTTCAAAAAACCAACATCTGACTGATCCATCGGCGTAGAGGTTGATTTATTAATTTTTGTATTTTTAGTTTTTTCAATAGTGGCAGAATATCCAAATAGATGAGTAATGTTTTATTTAATATAACACCCTATATATTTTTAATTTTTCACAATCTGTGTGAAATTTCCCTTCCAATGACATACGGATTATTAATTTTCGATTATGCGTTGCTGAGTTATGTGAAAATTGTCTGTGGCAAGGTTTAGTAATAGAAATTTCTTTAGTACAGAAATTCTGTAACAATGCATCCCAGAGATGTGACTCAAAAAAATTATTAATCAAAATTTTAAAGATAGTGTATATTTCCACAATTGATATTTTAATGATTTTCCAGGTAGGTTTTTAAATTTTTCAAATGGAAAAATGGGAAAAAATGTAAATTATTTTATTTCTGAAATGAAAAGTTAATTTTACTTAGTTTTCGTTAATAATATCTTATTAATTTTCGTTAATGCCTAAAATATATATTTTCGCAGATATGTCGACTTTTTCATTACGAACTAACGGTTCGTAATCAGATAATAATTTATGTTTCGATCTAGGTAGTCTTTAAACTGAATTAAGCAAAGTTGATTTAATATTGTTATCGACTTAGAGGTCAACGTTGTCAAAGTAAATCTTTTACACCACCCGTTTCCGAATTTTTTTAACTTACATCATCGTATTCAATCATCATTAATAACTACGTCAATTTTCTCCCATTCACTTAAATATGCCATTTTAACTTCCTTCACACTTACTTGCTTTTTAAATTTACAATTTTTCATAACCTGATTAATTCAAGAGAGAAATGGAATACATTGATTTTTAGACTTACTGATCTGAGAATGTCTTGCAACATTTTTTTAATAAATTTCTTGCATAGTTTTTGTTCGATTATGTATATAAGTTCTATCATGAATAAAAGATCTAAGGAAGATATGAATCTTCTGCCGTACGTACGTGCTAGTGAATATATGAAAAATTAAAAAATATATAGGGTGTTGTATTAGAAAAAACACTGCCTCACTGTCTGCTCTCCCTTCGAGTGAATCACCCTGTATCTCTGAAAATATTTTTAATATGAAATTTAATGAATTTAATCCGAAAATATGTGCGATTTTGATTACAGTATCATCCCTATACAAAAAACAGTTCCTAAGGACTATATTGGACTTATAACGCCAGTGGCGGCTTTAGGGGGGGCACAGGGGGCGCACGCCCCCCCCCAAAGGACATGGTAGATTCCATATTGCGACTATCATGTACTTTCATATGAAAATATATTGGGTGTATTATTTTTTTGTCCACTATTTTCCGCAATATATAAAACCTACGAACAGTTTTATATATTTGGCTATCCAAATATTTTTTATTGCATTATAAATATCCACCATGCGCTGCGCACCGTTTTATGTTTTATATCCTGTGCACGGGAGCATGTAATGCCCTATGCTCCGTTTATTGGTCCTGATTTCATATTCATGCAAGATAATGCAAGACCACATGTAGCAAGAATTTGTGTTGAGTACTTGAATGAAGTCCATATTGATGTTATGAACTGGCCAGCACGAAGCTCGGATTTAAATCCCATCGAACACCTATGGGACATCATTAAGAGAGCAGTGAGACGACGTCTACCAGCCCCACAGAACCCTCAACAGCTGGAACAGGTTACTCTTCATGAGTGGGATAATATTCCTCAACTCGTCATTCAAAACCTCATTAGAAGTATGCCACGGCGGATTCAGGCTGTAATCCGAGCTAGAGGTGGCCACACAACCTACTAGGGATCAGCTCACATAATTTTATTTCTTTGTTTTCCTTTGTTTTCTTGTTAAATAAAAAATGTTTCTTCTCACCCTGAAAGTTTTTTCAATTGATTTCTGTATGGTGTGATAATTTTGAACCAATGTATCTAAAGACATGGACCAAAAAACAAAATGTAGGAAAGGAATGGGTCTTAACAAAAATTGGTATTTTTAAAGAATTTGGTTACGAAATTATTCCACCGAGTGTTTTAAAATTAGGGTTATATAACAACCTTTTTGTTAGCCCTGTATAATACCTAAACTAGACCCTGTATAATACCCAGACATTGTCATTAACTAAAAAGGTATATAAAGTTAGCAGGGCAACATGGGCAAATCGAAAAATTACTATGTCGAAAATGTCCCTCTTATTAGTGGCTAATTAGATCCGAGTCAAATGAATTTGTCGCTATTGTTATTTTTTCCCGGGTGCCTTGCTAACTGGATATAAAGTTAGCAGAGCAACTAGAAAAAAAAATATCTAATATTTATAGACCGGCTAAAATTACTTATTGTTTTAGTCGCTAATTAGTTGCGATCGAATAACCTCGATAGCAATTTTTTTTAAATATAAAGTACCCTGTTAAAAAGTTTCGCGTAAAGCAGTAAAGTAAAATAATTTCAGTAAATTAGTTTATTCACGTGTAAATAATTCGATAGGCTAATGACTTCTGCACCGGTACGTGTATGGGGTCAATAAAGCGAGTGTAAATTGCGTAGTTGCAAAGCCCTAAAGTGCAGACGAAATGACACCACCTAATCCAAAGGGCTTCCCTAGAACTGATACCTTGAGTTTTCGATCATTATAGATAAACAGACAATCGAAATTAATACGTGCTGGTTTTCCTTGTGACGATTTAATTTCGTACCACCTATCCGCCAACATAAATCTGTATGACATTCACGCCTGGGTCTTTTAAGAAGAGGGAAAGTTAGAGAAATATTTGTTTTAGAGAGTAACGAACAAATCCCCATGGAACGGGATGGGGTAACTCGGGGCTATTGGCTACGGCACACTCCGTAAGCGGGTGAGAAGTGCAAATATACGCATACGGCCTATGGTATGCTAATCTGTTAGCCGGTAATTGAAAATAAACCACTAACCCTTCGAAAAATTCGCAGCTCTATATATCCAGATCCAGATGGAATAAATTACAGAGCAGATTAAATTTTGGGCTGAAATTTCTTTAATAGAAACGTGTATCTCTCACCGCCGCCGTCGCCATAAATGGGTATGTAAAGGGTTTTCGAGTAAGAACGATACCTGTCACCAATTATCAATTACGGACAGTAGGTACATTAAAACAATTTATTATGGCTAAATGTGCGCTTCAAGAACGTTTGGTTATTATCTAAAAATTTTACGAAAATAGACGTTCTTTTCTGAACACTTCGCGAAAACTTTGGTCTAAATAATCGCCCTTCTCTGTTTGCCATTCATCGCATCATTGAGAAATTTTGGAATACCTAAGTTTCTTCTTTATAATATAAAAACACCAGCAAGACGTCGAAATAACAGAACTGTTGAGAATATTCTGTTGTATATAAGAGCTAGTGTTGCAAAGGATGTAAATTTATCGATTCCTCGTCGTTCTCAAGGGTTAGAGGGCTTAAAACACGACAACATGGCTGATTTTGCAAAAAGACTTGAATTTACACACGTATAAGATTGTTTTGACCCAAGAATTTAAGTAACTGGACCATCGTCTGTGCCCAGAATTTGCTGCTTATAGTTTTTACTTGAAAGGAATCCTAATTTTGGAGAAAAAAAATATTTTTTCAGATGAAGCTCATTTTTGGTTAAGTAGATATGTTAACAAGCAAAATGTCCGATTTTGGTGCAAAACAATCCACAATAGAATCACGAGAAGCCTTATCCGCTTATGGTATGGTTTATTTTTTCCCAAAACTAGGTAGGAGATGCTGTTACCGTGAATGGTGAACGATGCCGGCAGATGTTAAGAAATTTTTTGGGGCCAAATTTAGATTCACTTGATTTGGAGGATGTGTGCTTCCAGCAAGATGGTGCCACATGTCGCACTGCTCATGAAACTATCGACGTATTGCAAGAAATGTTTTACGAAAGGATAGTTTCAAGGAATTGAACTGTTCACTGACGTCTAAGAAGTTGCGATTTAATTAACTCGTTTAGATTACTTCTTGTGGGGCTAATCGAAATCTAAGGTCTATGCAAATAGACCATACACACTTGATGCATTAATATTGAACGTTGAACGCTGCATACGTCAGATCAGGCCCGATTTATTGTGAGTCGAGGAGTTGACGATCTGTTACTCAAAACGACCCGTTATTCAAAACATAAACATTATCGGCTGTAGTTTAAAATAAGGAAGTAACTACGCTATCGGCGCTGGTTCCTATATCGACTACCGGCGCTGGTTCCCATATTGACTACCAGCGCCAGTTTCTATGACGATGCCGGCATAGTAGCCGGATGATATAAACTATACATACTTATTTTTTTTAAATACTAGTATAATACTAAAATAAAAAATAAATAAAAGTATAATACCTACTAATAGCAAATTAAACAACCCCATTTTTAATTAAAAAAGACTTCTAATTTCTTTTTCAATTTTGTACGTTTTTCAATTCTGTTACATTTCAATCCGATAACGGCATTTCCATAACCTCTCGGTCGCCTTTACATGTTTCTTAATTCGGCTAGGTATTTTTATATTATGTAATTGAATCTGGTTGATAGCTGATGGTTCAGCCTCCATGATCGTTTTGCCGCGAAATTTAAACATATTGTAACATCGAAATATGAGACATAAAAACCCGAGCAAAAAACCCTCATTATATCGATATCTTCACACCTGCTACCGCATTTTTAACAGCGTTGTCAAGTATAACTGATTTCCAGGAATTTTAGGAAAAACAAATGATTTTATATACAATGCCCATCACATAATGACATTATCATGTAGTTCAACAAAATATTGATCGCATAATATATACCTTTCGTCATATCATAAAACAATTGGATGGTGAATGTGATGCAGAATAAGAATGTTTCCTATTCAAATATTACGGATCCATTTTACACGTTCCTCGGCCGTGTCACATCGGCATCGTTGGCATTCATTTAGATGTCTAAATTTCCCAATACCATCGAACGTTTTGTGGTAAAGTGAGGTCAACAATAATTCTTCAAATAGAAGTAATACAGTTATTCTTTAATGTAGTGTATTATTTTGATGGGTTTTATGTTAAAATTGATTACTTTTTATTATTTTATCTAAACATAACAACTTGTTGAATGAAAGCGCCTTTATAGTGACGATTTTAGCTTGCTGTAAGAAAAGTTATACTATCCCGATCTCTCATTGCGGCAATTGTGGGTATCCTTTGGGTTTAAATAATGTTTTGATGCTGTATCTGAACCATTCTTCTGGGTAATCAAATTATTTTCTTCGACTTTTCCTATGTACAACTTCAGTAATATTATTTTCGTTAACAGAAATGCTTAATAATAACGAGGTAGCTGCATTTGCTACCCTAAAACATATTTTAATAACGCATGGCACGTAATTTGTGACAAACTTATGACCGTTAAGTGTTTTGTTTTATCCGTATTTTGATTAAAACCTTCTGTATAATTTGATTCTGATGTCAGTTCAGCAACTGCTGTAAGAAAATTCTACATTCTGGGACATGTATCGCAAATTCATTATAAATTTCTTTGTAATTTTCTTATACTTAATCTATGCTTATACCAAGGTGTTATAAATATGTCTACGGCCATTATTGCAAAAGCGATTAATATTTATAAAACACTGCAAAATGGAGGCTTTTTCCCCTCCTTTATTATCTCGATTATTTATTTATCAATTTTAATTTATTTTTGGAAATTAAAGGTCATTTTTCTAATTTTGACATGTAAAGTGGCACTTTGCAAAACCCTTTGGCGTTAGGAAACGTCAAACTTTTCACAACCAGTTACGAAAAGTAAAATATTACGCAACTGGTTTTGTAAATTTCATTTCATAGTGGGTTATTTAGACTTGACAAGCTCACTTTCACTTTCATGACTCGCCAGCGCTCGTTCCGCAGAAATCTGCTCGTTACACAAAATAGTACTTTTACCAACTGGTTACATAAATAGCTATTTAATACCTACAACTTTCATTACCACAACTTTTCTGTAAAATGTAATGGGAAAATTATGCAGGCCCTAAACTGAAATTTCCGACTTTTGTTTATAAAAAAAGGATTAGTGAATTATAATTACGTACTTGCTCTACACGTATTATAATTTATATATTAGTAAATTATAATTACGTACTTGCTCTACACGTAATTATAATTTACTAATCCTCCTCGATGACGTACAACCTTCATATACCTGTAATAAAGAAAATCAACTTTTTTTATAATATCTAAAATGCTTACATCAAATTAAAATTATGAAATTTAAACAAAGAAATCTTGATTTCGGTATATAACAAAAGGTAATTTTATATACGCCCAAGTAATACTGTAGAGATTTACAAATGGATTTTAATAAAATGGAACCCGAAACAGGTTTCGTTATGAAATTAATTAAATTGAGCGAACAGCGAACGCCAATTTATTAAATGTAAATGAAGGTATTTATGCCTTGTCAGAATTAAATTGGTTATATTTTGTGTCACTTATAAATTCTAATTCAGGAGACAGCGCCGCTACAGCTCCTTCTGTATACATTAATTTATTTATAAGTTATTGTACTGCCGCGACGATGCCAGTGTGATGCCGCCGATGCAGAATGCCTATCTGCTCCGCCTTATGTCCTTACACTAAAAAAGAGTATTTTTCTCCGTCGCTTTCTACGCTTTCTCAAAAAATATACCATCACTTAACGCTTGTTGTGTTGTTTTTTCCAGATCAGATGCAGATCTTAAATATCACACATTAACTCTTCACATTAAGCGACATCCTTTTAACTTGCATAAATGCCGCACCGCCGATGACCTTGAGACATTTAACTCGGATGTGCGGCGTTACCAAGTTTGTAAAAAGTCTGTAGAGTTGGGGAAAATTCATAATAAAAAATTACAAATAATCATAAACGATAGAAATATTTTGACAGCTAACTTAGCGCGTGGCTCTGTTAAATTAAATTGCAAGGTTGCACCATCCAGTAACACAAGATCAACCAGAATGAGACCTCCGAAGAATATGCAGTTCATCAGAGATTTTCCGGTTCGCTCTTTACCAGGATTAGGTACAAACATGAAGTCCTTTTTCTTCAATGTATCTCTTTCGTCGTCTAAAAATGTATTTGTCTCTTACTCACCGCCACATATGAAGAGTTAATATACGAGGGCCTCATGGAAAAAGGCGTATTGACCATTTTTACCAAATCTCATATTTTTGCGGCATACCTGACACGGTGAAAGGGTGTATTCAAAGTGTTCCCCATACCCGATTTTTACTGACAACAATGATGGGCGTAAACACCAATATTTGGTCTCATAAATCGTAGAAAAAGGGCGGAAAAAGCCATACGCCCTATAACTATTTGTTGCATGTTGCGTATGAGCCACATCATATAATGCAATAAACTATGTTATGGCTGCAATTATTGTTCTGTAAGTGTAGTCACTGTGGTTGTGTATTAGTGTGCCTGCCTGGTTTATAAACAATTGAAAATTCTGTGCATAAGTTTAAGTTATTGTTTTTGAAAGAAAATGATGCAATATGACATTTTTTACCTTTAAATCAATTATTTCAAAGAGGCTGAGATAGAGGCTTTATTTTATGTTTTATTGTTTGCGTCTTTGGCTTATGCTAATTTGTATGTTTTTTCAATAATTGACAATTTCCTACTGTTAAAAAAAATGCGGATATCGAAACGATCCCTTCTTCCGATATAAAATCATTGCTGATATAAATTATATCCAAAAAATACATAAAGATATTGTAATTATAACCGTTGAAGTGCTCTTTATGTTTTAAATTTAGAAATTTATCGATCTTAACATGTAAGTATCAACAAATAAGTATAAGCTATGGGAGAAAAAATGTTCGTAGAAAATATGACGTCACGTTGCCTTCAAATTCTTGACGTCTTAAGGATTAGTAATATTAGTAAAAGGTACGTCTGAATGATGAGAAAAAAGTGACGTTTTAAAGACGACATAGAAATGACGTCCTATGCTCAGCTTCATATTGGTCACTTGACGTCTTAGACCTAAAATCACCTTAAAATAACGTGACAATGACCATGCTGCTTGGGCCCTGATGATAAATATCTGGCAACAATGTTTTCTTTAAACAAAATTTTCTATATCATTGTTAATGTTGATATTTGCAAATAAAGTGTTATTTCTGTACACCACGTGTAGATTAATATTTATTGTTACAATCGTAGATAAAGTATATTATTAAACGAGCGATAATGTAGGTCATAACTAATTTGATTAATTACAGCACTCGCCTGCGGCTCGAGCTGTAAACTTCATCTGCGTTTGTTATTACTTACATTACCGCTCGTTTAATAATATACTATTATTTAGCTTAACTTCGTATATTTGTTTTTGTTTATAAATATTTGTTTCAAATCTTGCAACAGCCTTTTCATTTCAACTACTTCCAGATGAGCTAGAGACTTGAAATTTAGTAAATGTATAGTGTTCCGGCGACAAAACAATATTTTTTTATTACAAAATAAAATAAAATGGCGGATCCAAAATGGCGAATTTTCCTATTTTTAAACCGATTTGTCTCAAACTTTAAAATTTGCGGCGTTTAAGGTCACTCAATACAATTTTTGACTGAAACTTAGTAAAATCAAAATGACGGACAACGAATTTATGAACCGATTTGTCTCAAACTTGGTCACTTACTGGAACACTAAAACCGTTTAGAAAAATACCGTCTAATAGTCGGAATGAAAACAAAATTTGTTATAACTTTCGTAAAATTCCATTTTTGTTGTGCGCAATCGGAACAACCCTGGTATTGAAACCTAAGGTCACCTGGTGGAGAGCTGAGCATGGCCCCGTAAATGTCACCAAATGTCCGCGCTATGATTCATGAGTCGACATCGCTTAAACTTGCGAATTTCAAAGAAACTAAAAACAATTCTACCGCGCGTGACACAATTGATATATTATTCCGTAAACTTTGCTACTAGAGAATAGAGTGAAAGCTTCCCTAAGAACTATTTCAATTAATGTTACGCAAGACACTACTGTAAATAATTGTGAGAAAGGCATAGGTATAAGTTTCTATAATCTATAAAAACATAAGAGCCGTGTACACCTGGTGGCGTATCTGTAATTTTAAATCCAAATAACCCATTAGTCAAGAATGCCTGACGTAAATTCGTTAATTTGCATCCGAATCTGTATCCAGTAGCCGGCCCTCGCCTGGAAAAATCAAGTTAACAAATCATCGAAATTATTCTTCGAGGCGGTGCACGTCTCACGAGACCAGAACCGTAGTTTTATGTGGGTAAATTATTGCCGTGTCCCGGATCAGGAGATTCATATAAAATTCAATACCGGTAGCCATAGAATGAAATCTAAATTGTTTGAGTTGTTCACATTCTCAACTCTTTATATGCGTATTTCGTAGCATTAGGCACCCGGCTTGTTATCCAGCTGCTCTCCCAACTCTCCCAACGTTCATCGAGGATTATTTCAACATACACTTCCAGGATTACCAATCACGTCTTAAATCGATACCGAGCTGCTGGTTTCACAGAGAAATATCTCTTCCATGTACAACAATTCGATATCGTCCGCTTTATATTACTTCATTAATTTTCATAGGACATTATTCACCCAGGACATCATTAATTGTCCTGGGAAGTCAGTAATATTATAAAGACTCACATCACAATACTCAAATCATATGATCGGATGATCATTCTTAGAATTACATTTTTGCGTTCAATTGGAAATGCAGTTATATATAATGATTTGTTATATATAATAATTTATTAATGTTCGACTGATAGTGTTCTTTAAATCTTTTAGTACTAATTGAGCAATTTATATTGATAAAATTTACAATATAATATGAATTCTACGGCAAATAAGAACTTCTTCCATTGGTAAAGGTAATCAATAATTGGTAATATTCTACCGGTAATGAAGTATAGCTTTCTATTTTGTTCAAAGTTTACAAAAAACCTGTTTTCAACTAAAAATTTTAAATTTATGCTATCTAACAAAAGCCTCAATTTAGAGTATATACCTATATACTCTATATATTCTTGCGAAATCTTTGATTCTACTAGCAATTACGACATCCTATCGAAGCTGAAGAAGTGTACCTATTTTTACGCAGAAGACTTAATACAATTGTTAATTAAAAAATATAAAAAATTACACACAAACGTATTCTATTGCATACTATTAGACATAAAGAGTTTAGCGACCGGGCAAAATTTCATATTTTCCATATCAAATCGTTTTGAAGTTACGTATTTCATAAAAAACCGTCCCTGGGACAACTTCTTTGTATCTAATATGTATGTGTAGTTAACTGACCTTGGTTGAGTGTTGACGATTTGGTAGGTTGGATAGGTACCTACTTACACAATAAATATGACTGTATTTCAATTGCAAGTATTGCAAGTATA
This sequence comes from Tetropium fuscum, assembly GCA_964058915.1. Lineage (NCBI taxonomy): Eukaryota > Metazoa > Arthropoda > Insecta > Coleoptera > Cerambycidae > Tetropium > Tetropium fuscum. The sequence continues at coordinate 2,661 of CAXKVY010000838.1, read as the reverse complement.
TTTATTTTATTTTTCCGTTTTAAAGTTTATTTTTCACGGCTACTTAGCTGTTTTGTACATATTATTTTTGTTTCTTATGGAAAATATGGCCACTAGCGAACCACCCACAAGAAAATGGTAACGCGCCGAAAGCAATACTTGATGAGTGGTGTGGAAACTTGCATTCATTATCAGGTGTGATGTTGAAAATATGCATATAAAAACGTCCTACGTTCACCCCCCTAAGAAAGAAATGCCTACGCCAATGAAAAACATTGTGTAGGTCAGGGTTGCCGGTCGTTGAACAACACATACATATTAGAAACCGTATAAGAGAATGTAAGATTTCATTTTTCAACGAATTTAGATTATATCAGCTATTATTGGAGAAGGTATAAAAAAATGCAGCAAAAGGATCCATAATAATATACTTACGAGTATATTCTACCTATGAATATAGGTATATTTAAGTCATGACGGCATAATACGTGTCTGAATAAGATTAAATATTTACCTTGAGGAAATGGAACAGGTTCCAGAGGATGAGTGAGTCCGAATGGTCCCAATCCGGGCATAGACATTCCCGTCAGTCCAGAACCCAAACTGGGATGTGATGAGAAGTGGCCGTGTGGGCCCGTCGGCGACTTCAGGTATCCAGCCATGTTCATGTGGGAGAACAGACTGCCACCCACGCCGTACCCACTGCCGTCTTCGCCTGGTAAGGGAGTCGTCTTGATGCCGGATATTTTCACTGAAAAAATAAGATCGTATAAACCAGGTATGGGCAACCTTTGCTTAGCTGAGGATGTAATTTCGGGACTTAATCAGGTCGCGGGCCGTAGGCAAGAAATAAGTAGGTAGTAGTGAATAAAAAAGCCACAGAAACTCACAGATTTTTTTTATTAAGTAATTATAATAGCATAATCAAACATACAAAAAGCATATTAATAAAAAAGATACAAAAATCAAATGAAAATTAATGCATTTATACGTTCTTCCGAATGTGCAAATTATTTTTCGTGCGAAAGGTGTGAACACTTTTCTTCGGAAAGGTATGTTCTGTAAAATTCGCTTAGTTCCACATCATTAAATTTAGACCTCAAATATGAGTCTTCTTGAAGCTCGATCAACTCCATTTGTATGTGAAGCGGAGCATCTTGCAAATTACACTTACGAGAATTTGCAAAAATATTGAAAGTGCTATCCATATTCTTAAAATCGGAAAATAGATCAGTGAATTGCTCTGACAGTAGTTCCAGTTCATCAGCATAGCAACCGTAATCAATGTTTTCCCGACTGGATAATGTTAAAACATGAAAACAGTTTTTACTTCCCATTTGTGTTTTGCACAAGCGAATTTTATTTTGAAAAGCTTTGAAAAAGATGAACTGAACAGCTGATTCACCAATTGCCCCTGTTTTTGAAGCTTCAAGTTCAGGTCGTTTAAGTGTCATTTGATGTATACCAGGAATGCCAATTCACAGAGCCACGTTGGATCACAAATTTGCGGCAATGTTTTCTCTTTCATTTCCATAAAATCAGCTTCTTTTCTAAGGCCATAAAACCTTTTTAGCATTCTACCTTTGCTTAGCCACCTTACCTCGCAATAATATTTCATATCATCGTGTTCTGTATAGAGTTCATTCAAAAATTGTTTAAACTGGCAATGGTTAAGACCGCGGGATCTAATGAAATTAATGGTATTTACTACCACATCCATTAAATTCTTCAGTCGAATGGACTTAGAGCACAAGTGTTGTTGGTGAATAATGCAATGCAGAATTATTAAATCAAATTCCTCCACATTCTGAAGGAAAGAGCAACCACTATTGCTCTTTCCTTCAGAATTCCTTCAGATTTTGATTCGTGAAGATTTCGTTTCGTTTCGTGACCACGTCTGCGTCTTTATAGCCACTGTTGGGCATCTGTAACTGTATAGTTAAATAGGCACTTAAATTATTTATATTTCAATGATGAGTTTATTTTCTGTATTCGTCTATTCATATATTCTCTATTCAGATCCATATTATATTAAAAAATTAAATAATTTCAAAATTAGGATAAAGTTCTTGATAAAAAGAAGCCTTCATTATGCATCGTTGTTGATCAATCTAAGGCGTTCGATACAGTTGGTCACAATATATTACGAGATACAATGAATAATTACGGACTTAGAGGAAATATCTTCAGGTTAATAAAAAGTTACATAAGTAACCGTCAATAGCAAGTCAAGATCGATGGTACCCTGAAGCGCGTCGGAAACTGTCACCTATGGTGTCCCACAGGGGACAGTTTTGTGCCCCCTCTGTTCACTTTATATATAAATGATTTACTTCCCATGAAAACTACTTGTACTATTTTTAGTTTATTTTGGCCGCGTACTATTTTTAGTACGCGGCCATTGTAGGCGCACTATCTGTGCACACCAACTAATTTACACCATTGCAAATTATATTGCTCAAAAGTACTTTGCACCTCTCTTATAATATCTTTTCCTGTAGTGGTCCCTTGTAGCGGTCGTAAAGCCAGTAATTCCTCTGTCACTGCAAATTCATATAAAAATAGCTAACTGGGCTGTGTCAGATAAATCTATACTCTCATCCAAAGCAGACGAAATTGCTTGAAAATCAGCCAATCTATCGGTCAATATTTTTTTGATATCACTAGCCATATACGTCGAAC
>CAXKVY010000837.1:0-32260 GCA_964058915.1 Tetropium fuscum | reverse complement strand
TATGTGGGAGAAAACCCGGGAGGATGGCTCTCATCCGAATTATTATATTTTTTCTTCATTTTTTAGAAATACATTGTTATTGTAAACCCTTTAAAAATACATTGTTGTTTCCTTTTTTATGTGTTTTCCATTTAGGTAGTGGGTAAATCTGTTCTTTTTCTAAATTCCCTTAATGTTACATAAATCCTCCTCACCTTCATTTATTACTAACTGGATTAACAAAACGGCAAAAGTTTACACTCATATAAATTTTACGTGTAAGGTCTTGTTGCTTTGAATTTGCTGCAACATGGCGGGTGGGCGGGGCTTAGACGCTATTGTCGCCCAAGTATTATAGTTTAATCTATAATCGTTGATTGTCGCCACTGTCTTGTCGCCACTGTATAAAGTCACTGTAGCTGACATGAATTATGTCACGAATAAAATGCGAGTCTATCATTCTGATTGTCTAAAGGCATTAGGAAATTATTAATAAGAAAATGGCGCAGGTAACAAGAAGACATCTACTTGAAAAGTTAAATGAAAATGGTGTCATAAGGTGTTAAAGCCTATCAGAAATGCTATTGACATGAAACATCGGCAAGTTTCTGGAACACCACGTGAAATACGAAGTCGTAATTTGATGGCTTTGTCGATGTTGAAGCGAGCTTGTTTGAAGCTGGCAAAACGGTTTTCGTAGGGGTGTCAGAGGATTTGATTTGAATTTTAGATTAGAGAATAGAGTTTTAACGGTTAGAATGCTTAACAAAATGCGCTGCGTCCGATTGAAACATTTTAATATAGCGACCTATTGCAAAATTGTTAAGATGAAATTTCGGAACGCTCCCTGGCCTGTCACTGCGTACCGATCTTGGTGAAAATTATTGCAATCGGTATATTAACAGCTTGCTAATTGTCAAAATTTTTCAACAAAAATTATATTTTTATTAACGCAAAACCCGTAACTGAGGACCGTAATTTTGTAAATTTTCAACTTGGAGATGTGTAACAAACTGCATTCGATTGCCCTGATTTTTACATGAATTTAAAAAAAAATGTTTACTATAAGACCAATAGAGGACGAGATACGAGACTTTCAGTTTTTAATGCGAATCAGCCGTTCTAATTAACTTATACTTGCCTGGTAATAAGTAGAAAAATTAAACTATACACTGATTTTTTCACAGCGATGAAGAAATCGATGTTTAATATAGAGCGTCAGTCAGCCGATAATGCTGCTTATTTTACGCTCAATCAAGCGTATAACGTTGTTCTGGTAAACACATGGTGTCGCCCAGTTACAAGTGAATACACGAATGTTTGCGATTTAGATTTCGAATGTATAAGTTAATTAGAAGTCAGGCGTTTATGCGTGGTGGTGACAAGGCACTATAATTTGATAATTAATGTTCTATTTGACCTAAACTAATTTATGCAAGCCGCCTAAATAATGATATTTTTAGGGCTCGTCCGTTGGCCTAATTCTATGTTGTGACGCAGCTGTCACAGACATCAAAAATCTAGTAGCCAAGTGTTTGAAGCTTAAGCAAAAGTTGCCTGCTTGTAGTGCAAAGGACGAGCTGATAAGGATAACGAAAATAATCGAGCCACCAGCGTTTTCGGCTGCAGGATTCTTTCAGATAACAAGATCCACGCTGCTTTCTTTTGTTGGTGCTTTAACCACGTATCTGATAGTTTCCATACAGTTCAATTATGTATGAGTTACATACCATGTATGTGTGATATTTATTGTTCATTGCAATATAAGGATAGTTTATAGTTGTGTATTTGTAGATTATTTCGCTGTAGGAATAAAATTTGTGTTTTGGTAATTTATATCATGATTCCTTAAGAATATTAGCATGGCACTGGTGTGCCTGTTTCGTATTTCGTTGGCGCATAGAATATTATATTGTTTTATCAAGAAATTTATAAATAAATTATTGCTTATTTTTCACGTGTATTTCTTTATTTTCTTGTAAGCCGTAAGCATAGGCGTCGGCTTTCTAAAATCCGTATGGATGCTTAGCCAAAGGTTGAAGGTTGCATAAAAGAGTTGGAGGGTTTTTTGGGAGGGGTCTACCAAGTACTTAAAAATCTACAGAAAAATTTCTTATATCAAATTATTTAATTGATATTAACAGAGCAAAATTCTCTACAGAAAATGTTATACTTGGCTATATGTATAAAAATTCAAATAAACAACATACACTGTAAAATTAGCAAACAAACAAAAACAAATACACTGATGAGTCGCAGTTTTGACAATTCATCTAATAAAAACATAACGTATAAATCCATATCAAAACCGAATAAATAACTCGTTAAAAAATAGATAGTTTTTGCCTATGGCATCCACTAATATATCTACTAAAACTTATAACAATAATTAATCTAATGAAAACATGTTTTGCCTATAAGTATTTCGTCGTATAAATATATTTGCAGTCACATTGTGTTCAACAGATCTCTATAAGAATTTAAGACAATACAGTCATTCAGCCTGGCCTACGTCATCGTTGTCCTTAAATATGTTTTCAGTTTTGATAAATTTGAAAAACTTCTTTCAGAAGTATGATGTTCTCGGAATATTAAAAAATAATTTTAAAACTTTAACGTTTCCGTTTTCGTTGTTTGTCAATCAAAAAGCTTCAATATCTCTGCTCTTTTTATTCCATTCGAATTAAAACGGTTGTTAATACTTTGAATACAAGTATCCATGATATCATATAAACATCTGTATGATTCTTAAGGTGATTTCGAAAAAAAAATGATTTTTTGACCCACCTAGTTTAAGAGGAACCTTTCTTTTTCTTAGCAAAACTGGTTCATCGATATTAAAATTATCTTTCTCTTTGACTATTTGTTCCCATAAATTTTCAAAATTAGTTCGTTGAGTCTGAAGTGTTTTAGCAAGGAAATCAATCTTTTTTATTGCATCTGCAACGTTAATGTCGACTTTTTGAATATTACTGTTTAAAACTATATTTTCAAAAATATTTATTAATATTTTCAGTAAAAAGTAAAATTCACATGAATACATTTTTTCAAGAAAAGCATTTGCCGCCGCTCCTGCTTCGTTTTTTTCATTGCTTTGATTTGCCATAAACTCACATACTTCTTTATAATTGTCAAACAAAGATTTTAAAGATGCTATACGAAGACACCACCTAGTGGGACAAAAAGGCCTTAAGAACGACGAACCAGCGTTGTCAGTGTTGGTTTTAATATTGTTAAAAAATGTTTAAACGTTTTGCAAATACTAAAAAATCTCTTACTTTAGGTATGCCGTTAAATGAATCTTGAACCAGCAAGTTACGAGAGTGGGCTATGCAGTGAACGTACACAGCGCGTGGTTCATTTTGAGCTATTTTTTTTTGTAGACCTGATAAAGCTCCACTCACGTTTGCAGCCCAGTCATAAGCAGTAATTTTTAACTGAATAAGACTCGCGAGAGTACAAGAAAATACAAGTTATATAATTTTTACTGAAAGTAGTAGTTAATTGAAGGTATCGGATTGTTAACATGAAAATATAAACAGTAAACCATTGATTATTTCATGTTATTTATACGTTTCTTATTTGACGCATTGCATATAATATAAATTTACATCATGGAAATTGGGTTTCGGTCAAATAATGCATAATGCTAGCATTGCCTCTAACTAGCCATCTAATTCACTTATCCACGACCCCCGGAAAAATCTGAGCAGCCGATAGGCAAAATAAAAATCTATCAGTATACATCTCCTGGGTGAGAGGCGATTTAATTCAGGTAAACTAAATTAAAAGAAGAGGTGTTATTATACAGCTCAAGAAAAAAGATCATCAAATTACGGGCAGTTTTTTGCAGATTAATGGATATATGGGGAGGAAGAATGATGACACTCCTTTTTGTAATTTTCTACTATTCTATTCTGGTGATATAAATGTCTCTATAAGATACAAACATTAACCTTTGATCTAGAATTAGACGTGATGAATGGCTTCCAATTTTCCAACATTACAGCTAATCTATTAAGTTATGACGTGTCCTGTGCGACATGACACTGCTTAGATATATAATATTTAATAATGCTAAGCAATTGAAAGCTGCTCACGTTATTCAGTTAGACTGGAATATAGATTCCTTAGCCAAGAAGGATGAATTTGCGATATAGCAGACGCTGCATATTATTCATAGAGCCTATTGTAATGTATGCTACTATTTTTGGTATAACACCTCCGTTCAACTTCCAAAAACTGGTCGTTACGCACCAAGAAGGGTTTAGACGGTACTCGATATTTCTAGCTACAGTTCTTACAATTTACTCGTTAGGCGCATTATGTATGAGATCAACTGTGATCTATCAAGATATGGGTAAGAAATTGTTGATATTAGACATTTTACTTGAAATTGCTGGGTTGTCAATGTTTTTATCCACATTATTAAGTACGTTGTGGAATTTAGACCGTTGGAAGCAGTTACTCAAACTGTTAAGTGACTTGGAAAGTGAGCAAAACTTAAATATCAAAGAGGCACAGTCTAACCGTGTTCTAACGAATGCAAACTTCCTCTTCTCCATAGGAAACCTTCACTTGATTACTCAGTTCGTATACCATATAAGATTCCTAACTTCATTAAACATGTCGAGCATTCTCTTCGTAGCTACCCAAATTTATTTCACATATTTTGCCTTCGTCTTATCAAGTGTAATCTTCAACGTAGCACTATCTATAAAATGTAAATATGACGGATTCAACGACTTGATCAACACTTTTCAAACGTATGATTTCAGCTACGATAGGCTGAAGACTATAAGGCGAGTAAAGCAAATGTATCTGATAGCTGACGAAATTATAGAAGCCTTTAATAAACTATTTGGTACGCCGGTGCTGTTCTTTCTGTTTCTAACGTTAACGAGACTATTGTACACTTTAACTTTTGTATCAGTTACGGCCTCTAAATGGGTTGGGAATGAATTAAGAATAAATGGAGAGACACATGTTCTTAGTATTACATTTGGAGTTGAAACATGGGTAAGTTCTCTTAACGAAAAATTTAAATTCCAAAATGTACGTGTGTAACGTGTAACTAATTTATTTGCGCCTTTCAGATCTATTGCGTATTTGTAATATTTACCTGTGATTCGGCAATCAAGGCACCGATGAAGCTGTTGACGAGTTGCTACAAGTTGGAGCAAGTTATTCCACCGACATCCGAGGAAAAGGTCGAGATAAAATCCCTGATACGCATAATCGTAACGAGGTATCCTGTCCTTACAGCGTGCGGATATTTCGAGATCAAAAGATCCATTTTGCTGTCTCTAATTAGTACCGTCACTACCTATTTCATAGTTTTCTTACAATTTAACAATGTGTAATGTATGTAGGGTGCATTTTAGTCTCAATGTATGTTAGAATTACTAAGTTATAGCGGCAGAAGACGAAGCTACATTAACCTTTATAAAGCTGGATTTCGAAAATAATTTAAAAAAATGATTAATTATTTTTAGTATTGAATATACTTCTGACCGCGTGTATATACGAGTCGTCTTTAAGAAAACGTCATGTGACATGCGTCTATCCGCTCAGCAGGCTCCTGACCTTTCAGAATACAAGTTGTTTTTACACGTAAGTAATCGCCATGCGTTTTCTAGGATATATTAATAAATGTCTATAGATATATTCAGACCACTTACCAATGGATATAAACAGCAGTACAAGTTCCGATAGTGAACTTCAATCAAAAATTAAACTTAAATCTGTTAGTATAGTTGCAAAGAAGAAGAGTTTTAATTAGGGGGCATGTGTTTTTTGTCAAAAAGTAAAAACATTAATTGGTTCAAAACAAATATCTAAACAACGATATATTAAATGCACGGAAATTCGTATTAATAGTTGTTTAGTAATAGTATCTCAATCAATAGTATCAATATCTGCAGTAGAGCGTTTTTGAGGTGAAAACTTCTTTAGGCGCGATCTGCACTTTTATTTTGGTGGGTGTTGATATTGAGACTGGGCCGTCACGCGTCACGCTCGGCTATGTAACGCTCCTGTGGATAAAGTGGTGTGAAGCGCGCTTTTAAAGTATTTCAAAGACCCTTATGGTGGTAGAAACAGTGTATACAACCTCCTTCGTCAGTGCGGCATCCAGTACATGCCCAAAACCCCGGCACGGGTCACGGGACACAGACCCTGAAAACAGCACCAAAATCGAAGATGTGTGCAAACTTGCAAAGAAGAGACTTATCGCTGAGCAAGGTACGTCCTTCACACACCCTCCAACAACCAAGAAACTGAACATCACAACTACAAAATCCGCTGCGGAAATAAAAACGCAAAACAAGTTCCAAAGCCTGAACATGGCAGGCATAACCAACGATAACCAAATACCTGAGAATATAATAATTATATGGGTATATATTTTAAAATTCGAAAATTAGTTAAAAGTTTTAGATCTACTTAATGAAACGAAGAAAGGTTTAGAACCGGTACGATTATTTGACATGAATTTACAGAACACATCCTGATGTCGCTGGCTCACTTACACTTCGGTGATCGAGTTTTGATGGAAATAATTTCTAAACATTTTGGGGACAGCGTTGAATTAATAAATTCTGAGGTAATGAATCAAGAATATTTTGGAATAAAAACTCCCCCGCCCTTTGATCAATCCAGAGAAACTCGCCTCGTTACTCAACGACCACTCCCCACGTCCGCGGGGTAAGCGCTAATTGAGACCGCAACTCATGTGTTCTGAGTAGACGCAACGAGCCAAGTATGACGGCCTTCTGCATCTTCCCAGTGCATCTATTCTGCCGATTGACGGCATGCCGGGTTGGCTCTCAATTCTGAGAGCAGTGATTGTCGCATACCGCCGAGAGAGCTAATAATACGAATCAACCACTATTTTAACAGACTAACCCGGGTACAGTCTACGGAGTTCGGAGAGTAAATCTCGATATTTTGTCCGTTTCTCCCCCTCTTTCAAGACAATCTTCTTTGCGGCCGGAGCCGAAAACTCTATAACGAACTCTGCCTGGCGGTGGGGAATGAATAGTTCCAGTATAACCGGGACCTCTCATTCCCCAGAACGCACTCAATATCCCCCGGAGCGTAGGGCAACACCGGTGTCTGATCTGTAGATGGTAATACAGCACTCGTAATTACAGCAAATACATAATAGTGTCCAGGGCCTGACGGCATGCTCTGCAGCTAACGTCAGGCACTTCAATTCAATACCCATCACACCGCTTCTATAGACCAGGGTGTTCAATACACATATTAGACTAGGGTAGACTAGGGTGTTATTAATATTATTATCATCATTATTATTATTATCATTAGTATGTTTCCAAGATTTAGGAAAATAGGACAGTTCAATACAAGAGTTAATAATATGTGCTAAGAAATAGTAGAATATATGGACAACATAAGAATAATAAAGTTTTATTTAATATATCACACCCGAGCCTTTTGACGTCTATATTTTTAATTATAGCGAATGCGAGCAAATTATAGGCAAATGCGAATAAATTATCGAAGTTCATTATTTTTATAAAATTTATTACCCAAGGTCAGGTGATTGATTTTTGTTTTAAACTCCATTAATATCTATATTGATTATAAACCAAGTTAAAGCCTACTTATTTCTACGACGTCATGCGCCACCATGAATCATTTAAAAGCATACTTTTTCTTCGGAAGTTAGTTGGTAATTACTATTCTTTGGAGATTCCTTAATTCGATAATTACCACGTTTCGCATGTACCTATACCCTTTTATAAACGATACCCTGGAGACGTAACCAGTTACTTCCGAAGATGAACCTGACATCCAGCCATCGACGCATCCTGTTCTTGGGACCAATCGCAAAGTTCTCTACGATTTTAGGATTGTCGCCGAGCTACAACTATCACGAGTGTAAACTGGTCCATAACGCACTTTACAAAACTTACAGTATTATTTTATCCATCGTAGCATCGGTGATGTGCATTATAGATCTATATATCAGAGTGAAAAATACCTACCCCCGCCAACCTGCAATTCTCCAGCTTTTGGATGTGTGTCTCGAGGTCGTTGGTCTTGTTACGTATTTAGTAGCCGGCTTGGGATCGTCTTTCTGTAATATGGATACCTGGAACGATTTGATAAAGAGCCTGAATTCATTTGAGAATAGCATAGAATATAAAAATCCCAACGGAGAGCCTTTATTAAAGAATGCAAACGTTGTATTTATAATTGGAAATTTGCAATTCCTCTGTATATACGTGTATCAGTTCGTGCTGTGGCCTGACGAGAATATGAAGACCGTAAGAAACTACTACTCAGTTTTGATCCATTATTATTTGAAATACGTCATGTCGAGTTTAATGTTCAACATTTCCTTCTCCATCAAGTGTAAATATGAAGACATCAACAATTACTTTATAAGCAACGTTAGTGGCAATATGGCAAAGACTATAAAGAAAGTACACAAATTATACTTTGCAATGGACGAGGTCGTTGAGAAATTTAACATCATGTTCGGATGGGTAATTTTCGTATTAATTTTTCATTCGGGTATACAATTGCTGATTTGTTGCTGGGTAATGTTCACTAGAACTCTGGATTTGGACAGTGATATGTATAAAGTTAAACAGCTTACTGTCATTCTATTCGCATTAGGATCTATGGTAAGCTTATTTTAAAAGGTGTTCCAGTAGAAACTACCAGAAATATTTTGGTATACTCGACAAATAAATGTTAAACATCGTTTTTTCTCATATATATTTTACAAAATATCAGGAATTAAATACGAAATATGGCACTTGTTGACATTCCGGATGGTTAGACCAACCCCAGAAGCATTTTTCCACACCCTAGATTTATTAACACACCATCTCGGAAAATGTGGTGCGCGTGTTACATGTTACAATATCACCTTTTTCGCTGGGGTTAAGTAAATTTTTATGATAATATCTCATCTTTTCCCAAAAATAGAGCATCGTAAGACTAGGAGAGATCATGCCCTAGCTTCGTTAGACCATCATTAGAAAAAAGTAATTGCAAAAAAGCAATTTAAAAAAAATATCAATCGGGCCTACTTTCACATATCGCTCAAATACAAGGGGTGCGCTTTAAGGGGTGTGCTTTAAGGGTTGGAAAAATTACGCCCACCTCTCAAAAACGTTTAACCACCCCAGAGTTTTGTTAGACCATCCTGGGGCCAAGTTAATTTTTGTGATATGATATCGTAAGACCAGGAAAGACCACCTCTTAGTTTCATTAGATCACCGTTAGAAAAAAGTAATACCGTAAAAAGCAATTTTTTAAAATTATCAATCGGGGCTACCTTCACATGTCGCTCAAATATAAGGGGGGGGGGGTGTTTTAGGGGCTGGAAAAAATATGCATCGTTTGATCAACTCTCAAAAACGTTTGACTATCCATTAGTTTTGTCAGATGACCCTCTCGGCATATTTGGAGCGCAATTAAATGTTAAAAACTCACTTTTTTCGCTGCTGAAGCTAAGGCAAATTTTATGATAATGAATCTCATATATTTTCCCGAGGATAGATCATCGTAAGACAAGAAAAGCCACCCCTTGATTCGTTAGACCGCTCTTAGAAAAAAGCAATTGCGAAAAAACCAATTTCAAACAAAATATCAATCGTGCCTAACTTCACATGTCGCTCAAATACAACGAGGTGTACTTTAGGGGTTGGAAAAATTACGGATCTTTGGACCACCTTTTAGAAACGTTTGACTACTTCTTAGCGTGTCAAATAGCACCACCTTGATGGCCAATCAATGTCCCCTCTGGCAGAGATGGGTCCCCTCAGGAAATCTAGTCGCCATAGAAGCATTCGTTGGGTCAAGTTGCACAATCTTGGCGATAGCAGACGTCACTAAACTACACTAAAGAGTGATTTTAGATGATGCATTTGTTTCTGAGTTTCTGCTTTAATTCTTGTGTCAGCTGAATTTTGTAAAAATACAAAATTGCAAATAGTTTGTTACGATTCGATGTAATAGCACATAATAGCACATAGTCTTAGTAAGCAATTGGACGTCTACTGTCCAATTGCTGACGGCGTGAGGCGCCTTCTAAATCTACTCATTGTTCAAGCGTGCAACGCTCTATTTTGTATTGCCTTAGACCCATGATGAGATATATGAAATATCAAATGTCAAAGTGAAAAACAAAAGAAATGGCGTGCAATGCAAATCTGGTTCCTTCTACTGGGACATATCATATATTAGTTGCGCAGAATGAAACTAATTCGTTTACAATTTATAGGCTGGCCCGACGGCTATTTTCTTCTGTTGCGACTTCGCTGTTAAGGAAACCAGAAAACTGTTAAGTCTTTGCTATAAGCTCCAACAAAATCTACCGACACTATCCACTGAGAGACACGAGCTTCAGAATTTAGAGAAGTACATAATAAACAAAAGCCCGACGTTCACCGCTGCCGGCTTCTACGACTTAAATCGCACCACTCTGCTTGCTTTAATTGGCACCACCACCACATATTTTATCGTTGTAATACAATTTAATGCGTTCTGAAAGCAACCGTAAAATAATATCGTTGATATATGGTGTAAATGTGCAAACATTAAATAAATGGGATAGTACATAAGCAGTATACCATTTTTTCTCCATCATTTTCTCCATTCCCTCGAACCGATTTAGTCGTCGTACATTTTAGTAGGCCCATGGAGAAATAAGGAAAAAAGAAGATGGAAGAGAGAACGAAAAAAGAAGATAGGACGAGGTAAAAGAAAGACGAAAGTAGAGAGGAGAAAGAAGAAAAAAGAAAGAAGAAATAAAGAAGAAAAAAGAAAGAAGAAAGAAGAAAGAAGAAAGGAGAAAGAAGAAGAAATAAGAAAGAAGAAAGAAGAAAGAAGAAAGAAGAAAGAAGAAAGAAGAAAGAAGAAAGAAGAAAGAAGAAAGAAGAAAGAATAAAGAAGAAAGAAGAAAGAAGAAAGAAGAAAGAAGAAAGAAGAAAAAAGAAAGAAGAAAGAAGAAAGAAGAAAGAAGAAAGAAGAAAGAAGAAAGAAGAAAGAAGAAAGAAGAAAGAAGAAAGAAGAAAGAAGAAAGAAGAAAGAAGAAAGAATAAAGAAGAAAGAATGAAGAAGGAAGAATAAAGAAGAAAGAATGAAGAAGGAAGAGGTAAGAAGGAATAAGGAAGAAGAAAGAAGAAGGAAGAAATAAGAAAGCAGAAAGAAGAAACCATAGCGGTTGATAATTTTATAGTGTAAAAATCGCAAAAATATGGACAAGTAAATGAACAATAAATTTCGAAACTTATTTAACGTGAACAATAAAATACAAAGGAAATTAACGGCATTAAGCTTGGCATTGCAGAGGTTTATTTAGATATTATATGTCATGTTGAATTGGATGATGATAATCAGGTATGTAGTGACGGCGGAGAATAATGCAGATAGAACTGATTGGTTGAGTTGGAAAAACCCAGCTGCCGAGATGTTAGGTGCCAACTCTCTGGCAAAACCGGCAAAAAATACTAACTCCTCCTTGAGTAGCGGCCTCCTCAAGACTTCCTGGTATAGGAAGCAGGTCTTGATGATTTCGGTCCCACTCCGTTCTACGCCATCGCAAGACATGACTATTACAACCGTGATAACCTAAAAATAATGTTCATTATATTTTTGTTATATATTTACGTAACTACTCAAATTATTAATTGAATAATTATTTGGCAAAATATAGTATTGAATGCAGCAAGGAGAAAAATTACGTAAGGGAAAACCTTAATCAGTGTCGCATTTGTAAGAAACAATTTTTGTCGAAATTTTGTGTATCCGAAATTAAAATATTGAAATCCTACAGATCTTACCGTATAAATCATCGAATAGACAACATAACTGAAAAACAAATTCATATCCAACTCAGTACCATCATCCCTGGTAAACTTCAGAACATAACTTATATTACCCAAAATAACCAGAACGTAAGTGGTAAAATAAAAGAATATCGTCCAACCGAAGATTCTGTCGACCTCCTGAACAGTCAAGTAAAGCATAGTGTACACCTGCCGTATTCTCATAATTTTCAGCAAAACTCCCTGGTCGTCCTCAGCTGATATAATAACAATTTTACTCTTCCTCCTTAAAGTGTCTTCTATAAGCTTGTTCAAGAATAAATACCGGCTTTTGAGCATCTCTGTGATACAAAATGCAATGTATACCATGACAAATTGATAGTACATAACGATTCTATAGAGAATATAGCCGTATTCTTCGCTAGGTGCCTCAAATCCTATCCAAGCTAACAACTCGTAAGCGTGCATCGTGACGAAAATCACGTGGATTACAAGAATTCTCCAGACATAAATACATATACCTTGATTGGTTTTATATTGAAGGTGGTGCAGCTTCTCTTCGACGCGTCTGAAGTTGTAGAAGAACACTTTCCAACTTCTTACCCTAGCGCCTCCTATAAAAGTAGCTAACATGAAGAAGAGCTCTGATGCGCATTCGGATGTTTCCAAAAACGCCTGCTCTACAGTCATGTTTAAATGCATCAGCGCTGAGAGTCTCTTGATAATGGATTCAGTGGTGCCGAAAACGGTCAGGCAGCTCAGTAGTATGACGTACATTCTGGTGAGGTTGTTAATTTTTTCCATCCAGAATGGAGTGGCACCTAGGATTTTACCAATTTTAAAGAGGTTGCGTATGTTTCTTACGTCACTATTCATGGTTATAATTCGGCAGATCTTCCCTACAGCGAGGAACTTATTATAGTGGAATATACATATTAGATATATCCAATCTAATATGTATATTCCAGCGTATGTGAGTCTCAGACTAACAAGCTACAAGGTGGTCATATTACTGGTATTTGCTGGGGAACGGTGTTTCTCACAGTGGCAGATGTACAATAAAATTAAAGATTAGATTTTATCAGTCTTTGTATATAATGACATACTTTTGACATGTTTCGTACAATCATTATCGACAATAATAAGTACATGATTTCTTTTATAACTCGCAAATTAGTGAAGTTGTTCTCATTATGTTAATTATGTTTTACATGCGTTGGGTATATCTCCAGTGGCAACACTTTTGCGTAATAGTCAGTGGCGGCGGTAAGAGTTATGGCCACCCTACGCGAAGAAGAATTTTGTTCTAGGCTCGCTTATTAACTGCATCCCTTTCATTAACATGATCGTGAAAAAGACAAGATAAAAATGACGAATTAACTGATGATTTTAAAGAGGAAGATCCAACTACATAAAGACGTGGATGAGCGTTCAAGCCAACTCATATCCACTGTCTGTAAAATGTTAGTTTGATACGGTGCTGTGGTGTTTGTGATTGTTTCTATCGACTGCAGTGCCTAAAATCATGCCAAATCAATCGGAGACTTAATATCGACAGTTCAGCCGAAACCAGAAGAAAATAAATTCGGTATGTATAGCGTCCTGTTTTACCGGCAGTGCACATAACCCTACATATTCACATATTGGTGAGTTGTATATAAGTTTACAAGTTGTCTTTTATTTTTTTGATTTATGTTTTTATATATTTTTTACGTGCATTCATAGGTACATAACAAGACATGTCTATTTGTATTTTCGAATTATCTCTTCGAAGAATATATATTTTTCAATAGTTTCAAAGGCAGTTTCAAATCTAAACTGAAAATAAATATAGACCATAGTAAACTATCTTCGATGCATTGTTAATCGTCATTATTATCATCGTGGGGATACATGAAAACAAATTACCTCAAATGTAGATATGCAAAAACTAATACTGGTAATTACTATGAATTTTCGTGGAGGTTGAAGGTGAAAAAGTAAGAGGATGCAAAAAGTTCAGGAGCATATGACAATGGGAAAGTGCTTTTCCATTCTCTTTCCTAATTCTTGAATCTCATATGATTTTGTATTACTACACTTGAGTGCACCAAAATTGATATAATAAAAATTGTACAATAAAATAAATATACCTATATTCCAAAATAAAGCTAAATTCTCAACAAATACCTTAATACTTACCTTAAAAACGTGATTAATACCACTATTTTCTATGTCACTATTTAATAATATTATAATACCTAATATCACTATTTTCAGTTACTTTCCACTTCATCTTCACTTCGTTTCACTATCATCATTTAGTGGACCGTTCTACGTATCGTATTCTTTACATCTTCGTCCACTACAATCTTATTTCGACCGCTTTTTGGTTTCGGTGGCTGTACACTTCCATGTATCTTTTCTTCTCTTAAAAGTGTGTATATACTTGATGATTCCGAACACATATCCACCAATTTATCCTTGTCACGATGAGGGTGATATCTATGTATGCAGTAAAATACTCGTAAAATAATTTTCTTCTCGGTCACCGTTCGATAGTGGCTACGTATATTTTTAGATATTTATTTTGAAATAAATATTTACGGAATTGCCATATAAAAGTAGGCGAAAATTAATGTAAAATGGCTATAACATCTTGGCCTCTACTATATTATCGTATGCACAATAATTCTTTTATAACATTAATAAATAATATAGACAACTTTTATATAGTATTGTAGAATTTTATATTTTAATTGAGTATTGAGACAATTTAGTATTTGAGACATTGAGACACAAGTTGTAGAATTTGAAAGTACAGTTTGAAACTTTCAAACGTACATTGAGTTTTAGTTGGAGTTGATATACATTCTCTGAAAACTCGAGTATGTTCCTGAGTATTTTTTTTGCACTCAAGTGTAAATGCACCTAATAACAGCAATTCTCACGAAAAGGTAACCTCCCTGTATGTTTGAAGACAATTATTAAAAACACATGTATTAAAACATACTCTGTTTATACTATGCAAATATGTACCATAATTTGTAATCGATTATATTAATTAGTTTTACTGGCATATAGGTATCTTTTAAATAAAACACATCAAGCTATAATATTTATCTGTATTATAAACCGAAGGACGATGACGGTCCAGCTCAACCTTTACCACTCGAGCCGCCATCTTGAATTAAAGGTATAAAAATAAGTTTTTTCAAAATATCTCCGAAAAAAATATCTGTAACAAAGTTACTGTAGACAAAATTCCTCCCATTTTCTGTATAAATATTATAGGTGGGTCTAATATGTAACGAGATACAGCATCGGAAAGAAGAACATTTTCCCAAAAAACTATTACTTTTATATAATAATATATAATAATATCATTGTAGGTACCATAAGGTTCCGTTCTGAGACTTTATTTTTTATTCTGTATTACAAAAGGTACGTTCTGGAAATCAGTTTAAATTGAAGAAAAGGCTGGGGAGGAAAAGTGTTAGGTAACTACAGAACAGGAGAAATAATTAGTAGAGGTGCTTCTTGACTTGGAAACGGTTATTCTGTGTAAGCTTTGCAGATGTAAAAAAATACGTCTTTCAATATTGCGAAAAGAATGGCATTGCTAACCCATTCAACTGTGTCAAAAGTCAAGCTGCAAAGAACTGGTTCCAGGATTTTCTAAAGAGAAATCCTGAGATATCTATCTGTAAACCTGAAGCAACTTCAATGCAGAGAGTTACTGGATCCAATAAAATGAAAGTTGCTCTATTTTTCACATAAAAAAGATTTAACTTAATGAAAATAGATCAATGACAATACCTCCAGAAAATATATTCAATATCGACAAATCCAGTTATATGGCAAAAACCAGTGCATAAACCTGGAAAAGTCGTAGCTAAAATAGGAAAAAAATATGTAAAATATCATTTACGAGTGCTGAAAAGGGCAAAACCATTACCGTTGTATGTTGTGTTAGTGAAGTTTGGCAATATATTCCGCCGATGTTTGTTTTCCCAAGAGTCCTGATTTCTTAGACAAATTACCATCAGGGGCTGTTCGAGTGGCGGAGCCTTCTGGGTGGATCAATGAGGAATTGTTTGGTGTTTGGTTTGACCACTTTTTTGTAACTAGTTAGACCAGCTAGTCGTCCTGAGCCAGTTGTCATCATTCTCGATGGTAACACATTTCATACTAAAAATCTAACTATGATTGAAAACGCTAGAGAAAAACAATGTGGTTTTATTACCTCTTCCTGCCCATCGATAACATCGATTACATTCATTGGACGTGGCTGTATTCAAAAGCATAAACACATTTTATGACCAAGCTGTGTCAACATGGTTAGCGCAACATCCTAGCAGGATTGTAACAGAAAAGGAGATACCAGATTTTGTTATGATTGCATATGGGAAGGGAGAAACAATAAAAAAATACTGTGTCTGGGTTTAAGAAATGGCATTTTTCCATTTGACCCAGAACTTTTTACAGAGCAAGACTTCGTTGCTTCTGATCTGAACGGCTATAATCCTGACAAAAATCTTGATAATCAAGGAAACATTTCTCAAAGTTTAGAAAAAATACCACCTGTGAATACCCTTTGCTATTTATATATATTTGCTATTCCTTACCCATACCTAATTAGAGAAGATATGAACAATTTTAAGGGTTACATCACCAAGAAAACACAAAGGGCACCTGAAAGGACCCCTGAAAGAAAACCTGAACACACTCAAAACTGTCTCGAAGATACAACGCAGCCAAAAGTTATAAATATCGCATAGAATTGTTTGCTTCTACAAGCAAGGATGATGTTAATATATCTCCAAGCTTTAGAGATCTAAATCCTATACCTGTTCGACGGATAGCATGTACCTCGCGAAAACGTAAAGTAGCTCATTCTACTGTTCTAAACGAGAGCCCATATAAAAATGACCTTTCTGAAAGCGTAAAGAAAAAATCAACTGTGGTGCCGAGAAGAAAAGTACGTTCTTCTAAGAAAACGGACAGCAAGCAAAGAAATGAGGATGCCGGCTGTATTTATACAATGAATCCTATTTCGTGACTGGTTGCTACTGGATTCAGTGCATGACTTGTAAGAAATGGGCACACATCGATTGTGCTGGTGTAACTAAAAAAACCAAGTTTTTTATTTGTAACTTATGTCAATGAGTTTTCTTTTTGCTCATATTATGTTCTCCTGTTCTTATTTGCTCGTACCTATTAATTTAGATTGCGAAATTAAATCATGTGCTCATTTTACCCCACCTGGTGTTCATATTACCAGATATGTTGGGTAATATGAGCAACTTGACCACTTTGCAAATGTGTCGACAAAAACTTCTGTAAGATCAGAAAGCAGAGTAATTTTGCACGAATTAAAACCATTTTTCACACCAAAATATCCAAAATCATCAAAAATTCATTGAAAACAAGATAAGGTGCTCAGGGGGGATATGAGCATTTACAATGCTAATAGTTCCTTGATGTGGGATAACCATATTATTAATCTATGTACAAACATATACAGATCATGATACACAAAAAAATCAGCTTCATTTTGAAACATTTCTGTTTCGCTCAAATTCAATCTATCATATTATTATCATATGGACTGATCTGTTGAGGGGTACAAACATATGGTAAGTATTTATATTACAAAACAAATCAATAAGAATAATGTAATAGCAATACGGTGCAGGTGCAGGATACTTATATCTGGTAACTCTAGTATACACATCAACATAGAACAAGAAATTCACAAATTCTGAAAATGTATTTTCGCCAGTTGTAGAACTTTTAAATACAACTGCCTAATTTTAGTAATTAGTTTTGGAAAAATTGTCTTACAGTTTACACTTTTACAGTTTTTAATTGTCTGTTTTATATGTTTTTTTTTTCAACATTTGTATTTTTTCATTTCCTCGACATTATGTGTAGAGAATTATATAATTTTAAATTAGATAGAGATTTATAACAAATGCAGTGAGTACAAAACAGTTTTATACTCACAATGGACAAAATAAAAACATGGTGATAATCTTATAAAACTGAAGAGTTTTTTTGTTATGAAATGATATGGACTTTCATGAAGTAAAAGCCAGCTCAATCAATTATTAGATAGAAATGTTCTAAATGTCGTTCGTGTATTAGTATACATGTTTTTTTCTCTAATTTTGTATCTTTTCAGGTGCGATATTTGCGAGTATATTATAGAATGCACTCGCAGTGGAACGATTTTGTTTTTAGTTAACTACAATGCAAATTTATATAGAATTAAACTGAGATATAACAATAAAATATCCAGTGATGGTAGCAAACATAGAAAGTAACGTGGAACGTCGAATATCGAAAAAGCCGGCTGTCGTGAAAATTGCCGGTCTGTTTTCAATCACAAATTGCAAGTTATCCAGTTCTTCCTGTTCCTCAAAAGTCAAAGACAACACCTGCTCCAACGTATAGCAATTTGCTAGTATCTCAGCCGACTTCTGGTACACGGTATCACAGCAAAACATTATTGTAGTGGGAGGAGCCTGGAATAAATAATATTTCACATTAGAAATTGAAGGCGTATTTATTCTATAGATATTCTGCAGTTAAAAACCACCCCCTATGCCTAAATGAATAAAAAAAATATAAACAAAAACTGATCATATGATCATATCTGGACACTTACCAGTCCCATATCTGGACATACACACGAAAACGAAACACTTAGAAGTTCTTTCACCTTCATTGAGGATCTTCAGAGTGGTGTACGACTTGTTTCATTGATCATTTATACTTGAATTTAAAATATTAATACTCCAACACTTGCAGTGACGTTTTATGACATCAGTTTTTGACGGAACTATTCAAATAGAACTATACGTTCTATTTGAACATATTATATAGCAAATCATTAGGCATACAGTTATCCAGAAGATGTTAAACACTATGTTTAACTTCAATTTTTCACTGCAAGTGTTGGAGTATTAATATTTTAAATTCAAGTATAAATGATCGATGAATCAAGTCGTACACCACTCTGAAGATCCTCAATGAAGGTGAAAGAACTTGTACAACTTCTAAGTGGTTCATTTCCGTGTGTATGTCCAGATATGGAACTGGTAAGTGGTGTGTCTTCCTTATTATTCGTCTATTTTCTTAGTAATGAAATGCTACAAACCCAAGATTACTTTTTTCAGGAATTTTGCGTTGTTTATATTTTTGTGTGCTGTGTAAATAAAATTAGAGCATGGAGACGCTTTTTTTTTTGGATTTTAAAATGAACGCGTAGAACCATTTTAAAAGAACTAGTCTGTTGTAGACTAGTAGAACTAGTAGTTCTTTTAAAATCTTTCTGTGTTCATTTTAAAATATAAATAAAAATTTTATGCTCAAGCAAACAATATTGAATATTATGAATACTACTTTGCAAAGGTTATTTTAATATATGAAATTTATTATTATCATTATTATCTGAATTGATTTTGGAAGAAAATTTTAACTTTGCATTTTAACTAGCACATATATTTATTTTTAATAGTGATTTATGGATGGCAGTTCAATAACAATAACAGTTGAAAAACCCTTATTTAGGGTAAAAGCGCACATCGGCGCTTTATCACTTTTGCTACTTGAGCCATCCCGTAACTACTCACCAAATTTTACGTCAATCAGCCAAGGTTCAAAGATTTCGGAGCGGAAACCTTCAACGACTGCACTATATCGTACGAAGGCCGAATGCTTTCAGATTGGGAGTTAAAACCAAAAGCCGTGTTTAGTTTTTATTTATGTAATTAGTAAGCTACTTACTATATTTGCGAGGGTATAGCAACATGTCGCTACAGCCAAGCCACTAACAATCGGTAAAGCGCCATCTGACGTGTCCGTCTTGTCAAGAAACTTGTCTCGCCTGGTCAAGAAACTGAGACAGGTGAGCATCTGTACGATTGCTTGGCTAAAAAGCAGCAACAAGGGCCAACCAAAACACTCGTTGAAGCTTTGTAGAATCCGATCAGCTTGCAGATATAGTAGCTTAACGTTTCTCATATGCAAGCTTAAGGAGTTATTAGTAGTACCATACACATTGAAGCTGACAAGTGTATCGTTAATATCTTCATATTTGCTTCTGATAATAAGCACCATGTTAATAATTAGCTGTGACAGAATGATGGTCTTGACGAAAATGATCGTCGTGGGGGTATGATAGTAAAATATATCATTAACACTAGCCTTATCGGCGTGGTACCAAAGCAACGACACTAAAGTGACAGTCTCCAAAATTAAGAAGATATATGGACTTCTAGGAATTAAATCCTTCGTTGCAGCTTTTGTTTTTAAATTCATCTTACTTTCTAAATCAAGACATTCGGTGATCATGCCTTCCCAGGTATCCATATGCCAAAAAGACGACCCCAAACTTATTATCACGAACAGTATAACATTTAACGATTGAAACGTTAATTCTAAAAGTTGTATGATTCCAGGATTGGTGCCACGCGAACCTGCAATCCGAATCCATGCCATATAAAAAGTAAAAACTAGCGTTGTTAGTAACAGCAGAGACGAGTAGCATTTGTAAGTTCTTTTGAAACTAAGCATACGTGTTTGGAAATTATACGTAGGTAAAAGGCCGAAAATTGTACATATCTTAGTAATTGGATATATGAATACAATAGCGTTAGGAGCGCTAGTGATACCCATTTTGTTACATGCTCAGAATGAGTGATATAAGCGTTAATAATACCGAGGGTGTAGTGTAATTTAGTACATTATTTGACTTGATGGGATATTAGCCAAATTTATTGATTTTGGATTATGCCACCTTAGTGTTATTGAATAACACATTTATATCACTCACTGGTAAATTTATATCACTCACCTAATTTCTGGTAAATTAAAATAAAACCTATTCGTTTATATACACTTAACAACAAAATTAAGGCACCAATAAAAAATGGATGTTTCCTCAGACAAAATGTAGATTTCAATACCAGTTATAGTCGCGCCAATAAAACATATATTAGGTATACATAGAACAGGGAATTTTCGTCCTACAACACCTCTCTATTAATTTAGTTTTACCTCAATTATTGGCCTCTCATTCAGGAGTTGTTTACTTTAGCTGCCGCGGTTAATCCCAGAAAGGGCAAAATTAGGAAAATTCATCTAAAAGCACCAAATTTGGGGCAACTAAGGGATTTGACCCGGAGGGCAAGCGTAATTTTTGATTAAGAGCCAAGATGGCGGCTATTTTTTAAAATGGCGATTTATAATCTAGTAAATCTTATTTTGATCGGTTTTAAACCATCTATAGGTATTTTATCGATTTTAAAAAATATATTTACTTTAGTATAAACATGTCAAATAGCAACCCTGCGTCGGACTCGAAGAACACGTGGGAAAGACAGTTGGTCAGCTTGTCCCACTCCAAATTTTGAAGACAAATTCAATTTGTCGCTTATCTATGGTTGTTTTTGTTTTTACTTGTGAGTGTACAGACACGCGACTCAGCCAACATGTATTTTCATGTTGTTGAATAGGAAAATCAAACAACATTTTTTTTCTACTGGTCAATAAGTCAGGTAAACAATATATAGATAATATTTCGATTTATTTTATAATTGTATAATTGTATAATAGATCATATTCCCACACATAAAAAATAAAAGAAAATCACCTCTTTGAGGTTATATGTTTCTTTTATCACGCTAAGGTATCTGTTACAATACATAATATATGCTACAATAAATAGACCTTTTACATATAAAGATTATCAGCGGCGGGCAAATTTTTTGGAGGGGTTTTTTAAACTTGTTTTATGTGAGGGACGATCTCGGGGACGATGGTTTATAACGATTTTTAAGCATTATGGGCGTAAGGACAGCACATTGAGAAAAACCTATCTAGGAGGACCAGTAGTAGTAGATTGGTAAAGGTGTTGTATATGTCAGTGTAACAATCAAGCAAAACTACATTAACCTGCAGGTAACCCGGTCGAGAAAACGCGCAATAGTGGCTACGAAAATTTTTCAAAAAGTGTTAAAACCTTTAATTCCGTTTTTGTACGTCCTGCCATCTCGCATGGCTATTAACATTTTTGGTGATGGGGGAGAGTATTTTAGATGCTTTAATTAAAAATGAAGCCCAAATGGCATAAATCATTTTTTAAATAAAATGGCATAAATCATAAAGAATCGACGGTATATTGCAGCTTACAAAATCGCTCTCCAGCTAGGAAGAGAAAGATGTAAGGGCCTCAGGGGCTTTCATCCCTTTACTGGTTTTGAGAAAGTATCCTTCTTTAGCGGAAAAGGAAAAAAAGATTTACTTCTTTTTAGTGCATCTATATGAAGAAGATTTGCTGGACTAAGCTCATAGAAATCGAAATTTCCATATTGGACGTACACTTTTAACCACCCTGTACAAATTTATCATATAAATTAACATTGCACTAAAAAAAGAGTTGTTTTATAAAATTGCGCTCCAAAAAAATTGTCGAAATCGACATATTAGGTGCTAAAAACTGTTGATAGCTAACAATTGCGAATTGTGAGTCGACCATTTTGAAAAATATGCGCCAGTTTGAGTCAAACTCAAAATATGACCTTGCCCTCGGGGTCAAAAATCTTAAAATGACCTAAAATACGTGTGTGCCAAATTTCATGCTATTAGACAAATTTGCCGAATGGTTGGATTAACCACGGCAGCTAATTATGTTTTTTTAAACTATCGGCTACTTAGATTTTTCCGGAGGTCGTGGATAAGTGATCAGATTGTTAATTAGAGCCACCCTCGTAGGATTTGCCGACGATATAGCACTGATGGTGGTTGCTAAGGGGGAGGAATTATTAATGAGCACAGCAAACGAGTCTTTACGACGCATCACAAATTGGATGGACAGAAAGGGGCTAGGACTAGCGCCTGAAAAAACGGAAGCTGCACTCCTGACAGTAAAAAGGAAAATCGGACCCATACGATTCCAGGTCCAAAACGCGACTGTAACACCTGCAAAGGCAATAAAATACCTGGGGATATGGCTGGACACCAAGGTAGTTTTTGCAGAACACGTACATAGGCTTGTGGAAAAAGCGGAAAAAACTACCTCAGCCCTGGCCAGTCTTATGCCAAACATCGGAGGGCCTAGGGCATCGAAACGGAAGCTACTGTCGAGTGTGATACATTCACAGGTGCTATATGCAGCACCTGTATGGCACAATGTGACAAAAAACAAAAAAATCGTTAGAAAGCTAGGTAGTTTGCAGAGGAAAATAAATATCAGAATAACCTCGGCATACAGAACGGTCTCCACAGAAGGAGTAGGGGTTATAGCAGGAATACCCCCTATAGATCTTATGATTGTAGAGCGGATGGAGAAATATACAGGGAGAGATGCAAAAACGGCAAAGGAAAACCTCATGAGAAGATGGGAGGAGAGATGGCGAGAGGGCACATATGGGAGATGGACGTACAGCCTCATCCCTAACATCCAAGTGTGGACAGAAAGAGCGTACGGAGAGACAGACTACTATTTAACGCAGGCTCTAAGTGGACACGGCTGCTTCAAGAAATACCTGTATGATAGAAAAAGATCAGAAACGGCAGCATGCCCCTACTGTCACAACGAGGATAATGCGGAACACACATTATTCGTTTGTCCCCAATGGAATGGAGAACGAATACTCTACGGTGAAGAAGCATCCCAACCCTTTAATGCAGGAAACATGATGAGCGACTTGATAGCAGGAGATGAAGAAAAATGGAGGAGGACATACAACACTATAAGAGGCATTATAGAGACAAAGGAGAGAGATAGCAGATGACAAAAACATGACGTCTACCCGCCGAAGTAAAGCGAAAGCGGTGCAAGCGGGATAGATGGGAAGACCCTCCACTCCCACTCCCACCCCACACTCCCACCTAGTGGGGTCTTATGCAAGATTTCCACTCCTCCTTCCTAAAAAAAAAAAAGATTGTTAATTAGAGGCTCTCATAGCACTTAGGTACCCTTGGATATATCACTTTCGATAAAAAAGCCACAGCTAGACTTGATCTCTACTTTTAATTTATATTTTCAGAAAATACTTAGACGGCAGACCGCAGAAATGTAAGAATAATTACCAGCTGTAACCTCTGTAGAGATGTGATCTAAAAACAAAATATTACAGGAAATAATTTAGCACCCAGTGTATAAGTTTACATGAACCTTAAGGCTAAATAAAATTACAAGGAGCCTGAAGGACTTGCAAATGACAGCAAATTGGAAGTAAAAATGAATGAAATAGCCAGAAGGGCTATAAAACCACAATAAAAGGAAATAAATACTATTGACTCTAGTCTAGTCAAGCTGAGGAATTTAACATGTACAATAAAGTGACATAAACCTTTGTAAACTTAGAAAAATTACATAAGACCTGGTAAGACCTTAATAAAAAATGATATGAGCTTTAATTAAATATGAGAACCCAACAAAAGAAAATATTCGACCAAATGGCGAATAGTTACTTGATTACACAACTAATTAAGATAATTAATAAATTATTTATTTAATAAAGTATCTCTTCTGGATGTAAAAGATAAATATAAAAAGTTATATATGCAATATATAGATATAAATATAATAGTGAAATTATTTTAGGTAATAATAAAACTACTACTATTAGATTTTGCTTTAATATTCCCAAAAATTGAGGAAATAAGTTTATGAAACGAGCAGTAAAAACAAGAAAAATGGTAGGCAACTTACGCGATATGATCAATTCGACGAATATGGATTCGGCGTGTACCGCGCCTGGACAGGCAAGATACTGTGATTTGAACAATACGGTATAATATGCAAAAATTAAACGTTCATTTAATTACAAAAAAAATAAAGCGGTATAACATACCAAGATGAATACATATTTGATAATACTATATTTGAAATTTATGATGTATGAAATATTCAAAGATTATTGTTTTCAGATTAAGATAAACTGAGACAATCACAGTGATAACATGGCGAAGAAACGTCTGATATGTTTTCAGGATACTTACTCTGTTTCTTCCCTATTGAATCCTTCCTATGGGCGCCAGTTCTAGGAACACAAATTTATAATTGGAGAAGGTTCACCAAGAAGCATGAGTACCCTATAGCCATTAGGGGGCGGGGTCCAATTAGGTATATGTATATTTTGCAATATTAGTAATTTAAAACTGAAATTATTTTCAAATGATGAATGGATCTATGATACCTAGGTACTATTATACTTTATGAAAGAAATTGAACTACAAAATTTTTTAAATTATATAATTTGAATTGTGTCCTGAAATGTTTTAAGATTATAATAATAAAGAATAAGTTGTATATGACTATTTTTATTGTCATGCAAAAAGGAAATAAGAATTTAAATATGCAAATTGCAATGCAAATAAATAAATGAATTGTGAACCTTATAACTACCCTACGCAAACCTACGTAACTTATTCTAAAACACGGGACTTAGCCTTGGGAACAATATATGCTTAAAACTAGAAATGTTTGAGATGGTTATTACCTTATGAAATTTGTATGTTAATCATTTTTATTTTGCGAAGCACAACACTGATTCCCACTGCACTGGTTTGTTGCCAATGATGCTGAATTATGTTGCTGCCCTCTACCGGAACGCTGCCGTACTATCTGGAACGCTGCTATCTTCTGCTACACGCCTGTTATTTTATCTGGATTGCCTCAAATTGTGTATCGTCTGATTCTACACTTACTGCCTTTTTATAATTTAAACTTCTTGTACATCAACTGCTTGCCAAATTCGTATACAGACTGGGAACGCTACGTAGTTTCCACTTCATCCGACGTAGTTTCGACAAAAACACTCAACTCGCAGTTATTTCTACTTTTCTTTTTCCCTTTTGGTATGCCACTTTTCCCCGTGGTATTCCACTTACTGGTATGTCTCCAGTCTCACTAATTTACTTGATTTACTTTAGGTTTAACTATTATACATTTTACAATATTATATAAAAATGAATAGCGGAGCTGTTCACTCTTTGAACGCCATGGCTGAACCCTCTTGCATTATTATCTGTAATATAATCGGATATGCTGTATATAAAAACAGTTGCACTTCCTGGTTACTCACTTATTGTTTTATTGTTATTATATAATCTGTCCAATCAGATTAATGGCTATTATTTTATTTATTTTATTTAACTTCTATAATTAGAACTATATATGATTTAATTTTGAATTCTAAGCTTTATACATTCGTCACATTCATCTTTTGTCGACTAATTTCAGTTTTTAAAATAGACGTTATATCTACATCTACTGTTCTTCGAGAGTCAAGACGCTCGAACCCCGTTTCTACCATTGTGCTTTCGCATTAATCTTTTAATATAGACAATCAATAGTCCAATCAGATCAGGTGCATGTGTGTAATGTTAGATTGATCATTCATTTTATATTCATTTATAATTTGGTATATTTACTGTATTTATTTATGCTCCAGATTTTCTATTATCTCAACATGTCGTTTATCTCAACATTTCGTTTATCTATCACATGAACAGCAGGGTTAGCAGTTCTACATTATGTATTAATTAGGGATAAATCAAATCACAGTACATTCCATAAGTTCCAGTCACTTAACACCACCCGAATTTGTAAAAATAACGGCTCAAATTATCGAAGCAAACGAAAGAGAAACGAAAAAGGCACCGCACCA
The DNA here is from genome assembly GCA_964058915.1 of Tetropium fuscum. NCBI lineage: Eukaryota > Metazoa > Arthropoda > Insecta > Coleoptera > Cerambycidae > Tetropium > Tetropium fuscum. The sequence goes on along the minus strand of CAXKVY010000837.1, from coordinate 5,805 downwards.
AGCGTATCGCGTATTTATAACCTCGCGTCACCCTACCATTCAGTTGGCCTGCTCGCGTGTACTTCAGGCGGGATATTAGTATACCAAAAATTTTAAATACTGCGCTGTTATATTACGTTGCGCTTCACGGGGCTTATTTTAAAATATGCAAAATATGGCAGGATTAATTAAAATATATACTATTTAACGGAACGGAGTTTATTCTCCGTTTACTGTCCGCCTTGTTGTCTGGTGTTCCAAGAGTCAACAAATAACAGCAAAACTCAAGCTATGCCAGGTACAAAGAGTTGCCTGTCTGAGCATAACCGGAGCCATGCGAACAACACCAACGAGAGCAATGGAGATAATCTTGTGTCTTCCACCGCTAGACCTACATCTAGAAGAAGTGGCTCTGACTACCATGACTCGCGTCAAATCCGTTGGCATACTACCAAACGCAAGCTGAGGCCAAACCATAAGCCGCCTGTGGACTGAGGCTGTCAGGAAGATACCCCTTCTACAGGCATGTGCAGATGGTATTCCGCCTCGGCTTGTCTTTGATAAACCTTACACCATACATACTACTGGTGAAGACGAGGCCGGAGTTAAAGGTGTAAACTATGTATTCACGGACGGATCAAAGAAAAAGGATGGAGCAGGCTGTGGTATATATTCCAGGAATCTGAGACTCCGATGCAACTGGACTATGGATAAAAATTCCAGTGTAGTACAAACAGAACTCGCTGGTATAACCATAGCCGCACAAGAGATTGCTCGCAGAGAAATAACGGGCAAGACAATAAGAATCTGCACAGATAGTAGACAATCACTACTGGCCCTGAAAAATTATAAAATAACTAAAGGAACAACATGGGAATGTCACCAAGCACTTGTGAGAGCATGTAAGATGAATAACATCTGCCTGTGCTGGGTCAAAGGACACTCACAATGCAACGGCAATATAGAAGCTGACAAACTGGCCAAGGCAGCCAGCCTGAGTATCCTTGGGCATGGTCCTTCAAGTACACTACCAGTAGCAGCGAAACTTCAATTAATAAAGGAAAACACCCACATACAATTTAAGACGTTATGGGATGAAACATGTAGCTGTCAGCTGGCCAGAAATCTTTTGAGATATCCCAGCGAAGAGACGGCAAGGAACTATCTGGCAATGTCCAGGGGTAAACTGCGATTTGTTACAGGAATCCTAACCGGACACTGCCGGGTAAGGAAACACCTCTATAACATGAGACAAAGTGACACACCCATCTGCAGAGGATGTGAACAAGAAGATGAAACGATCGAGCATGTACTTTGCGAATGTCCCGCCGTGTCATCGACCAGAGAATCCATATTGGGGGAACGTTGGCCTTCTATGGCCAATTTGAGGGAAATGCCCCTGGGCAACATCATCACCTTTTGTACAACATTGGGCTGGTCGATGGCCTAGGGAGACATTTTCCTCATGGAGGAAGCACAAGGGGCCCAATGGGGCCTAAGTGCAGCGGATCTCTGATCCGCACTCCGGACAAATTCCAGATTCCAGATTCCGTTTACTATCCGCCCTGGGTACCAGGTACCTCTGAGATCGTTGCCGTTGTCGCTGAACGCGAAGATCACCGTGTTCAGCGACCCCAAGAACCCCGGATAGCAAAACTGGACTCATTTCCATTAATATTTACCGAGTTGTAAATGTTTTATTTATTGTCTCTTCGAAATGCACTTCTAAAATGCTTACTTAAATGCACTTGCTGCTCAAAAATTCGACAGTTAAGTAGTTTTTATTGCTTTATTTCCTCGACTATTATAATTTATTGTACATTTGCCGAGAAATCAATCTCCAGCAAATTAACTCTAAAACCCCCCAATTGGTTTAATGGTATCAATCAATTTTACTAACTGCTACCACTGCGACATTTTGAGCTATTCATCTTGGTGCCATGGGTGTATACTCGTACAGCACAAAGTCCATTATTTTCATAAAACCGTCATGTAAACTATCAACTATCATAGGCATAGTCCCTAACTATGATTTTCAAAAAAGGCGAGTGACTTTCCAAAAAGTATTCAAGTGTTACGTGCTATTTTTAGCATTTTGTGCAGTAGCGGACTTATTTTTTAGTTTATACATGAGATACTACGTAGTCAAATTACAAATATCGAGGATTATAAAATTTATGGATATTATTGTAGAAACAGTAGGGACAGCTTTGATCCTGGTGACGGTACTAGGGGCTGCTTTTTGGAACATGACGACATGGAAAGGTCTCATCAGTCGCATATATTTACTAGAGTGTAAAAATAGTTTAAACACGTTAGATTTAAACGGCAATTATCTTTTATGCAACACCAATCTATGGCTATTCGCAAACTGTATGTATTTCATATCACTGATAACTTATAGAAGCGTATACTTTAATTTCAGTCTTCAGTCTCTCTATGTCTTCTCTCACGTACGGGTGTTTTTGAAAATCCTCCTTACCCAGTTGATCTTCAGTTTAGCACTGTCAATTAAAAGCAAGTACCAGGATCTGAACGCCATTCTTCTAACTACCAAAGCTAAAAGCTTGGTGAAAACTGTGCTAAGAGTTCGGAGGATTTATATGGAACTGGATGAAATCATGCTTTTATATAACACTTATTTTGGTTGGCCGATGTTGCTGTTATTTGCACACTCCGGTCTCGAAATTCTGGTTTGCCTGGTTCTGGTATGTAGTCCAAGTTACAACGCCTTTGGCAGTCAGTTAATTTTGCCTGGTCTTGGATATTTGGTAAGTAGATACCTACCAGTTTATTATTAATAATATACGAGTATCTTTATTTTCCAAGCAGATCTTATACATTTAAGATAGGTCAAAATTTCACACATTTGTAATATAAAATATTAAATACTAGGTAAATAATATTAACACTAATAACACTCGAAGTAGTTTCCACAAACAACAAAACGTATAGCCTTTAAAAACCGATTATGATTTTGACAAATTTAATTGTCGCTGTGGAGTGAAATTTTATTTGTATTGAATTCTTAGGTTGGTCACGGTGTTTACCATTCTTTTTTCAATATTCTCTTTTTTGAATCACCTCTCTAGCCCCTTCAGCAACGAAGATGCGACATTTTAGATGAAACGGTGTTATTAAGTTTGATATTCAACAAGGAGGCCGTGGAGCTGAAACTGTCTAAAAAGTTCATCGTTTAAGAAATGTTTAGCGTTTTCGATTACGGACGCTGAAATAATTGTTACTTACAAGTACAAACAACATCAAAAAGAAATAACGAACAAAGAATTATTCGACATTTTAGTAAAACGACTGTAATTATTAGTGATTAAAACAATAAACTTAAAAAATAACTGAACAACAAACTAACTAATAACGAGTATTTCCTCCTCTGGCTGCTATAACAGCTTCCATACGCCTAGGCATGCTTTCAATCAAATTTGTGATAGTGATTTGAGGGATATTGTCCCATTCTTCTGTAAGAGCAATCCTCAATTCATTCAGATTCTCTGGGTTGCGTCTACTAACACGTTGTCCCCAATTCATCCCATAAATGCTCAATGGGATTAACGGCATACGATTAATTCCGACATCGTTTAAAAATTGTGTTATCATCACTGCTGTATGCGGTTGTGCATTATCTTGCATTAAGAGGAATTCTTCGCCAATGTAAGTTGCAAATGGGACAACATGTTCATTCAAGATCTCTATGTATCTAACTGTATTTAGAGATTGCCGTGGTGGAAACACAAATAATTCTGTACGGGCATCGCTGGTAATTCCACCACATACCATTAGTGAACCACCGCCAAAACTCTCCCTTTCACTGATCATACCATCGTCGTATGTTTCCCCACGCCTTCTCCAAACCCTCCGACGCCCGTCTACTGATCTCAACATGAAACTTGATTCGTCAGTGAATAAAACTTGAGACCATTGCAACTCATTCCAAACAAGATGAGTTCGAGCAAAATCCGAACGAGCTACTCGATGTCGTCGAAGTAATCGCATTCCAATAGCAGGTCTTCTTGCGATAAAACCGAGACTCCTGAATCTCCGACAAATTGTTCGATATGACACAACTGTTCCTCGTGCGTTTCTTAAATTTCGGTTTGTGATCACAGCTGTTTGATAGGGATTCCTCGATATTTGCAGACCAATAAATCGATCGTCAATATTTTGCATAATCCTGGAACTACCCGAACCTGGACGTCTGCTGTATTGGCCCGTTTCTCGGTAGCGCTGGATCGCTCTTCGGACAGTTGTTTCTGGTAGACCAACAATACGAGCTGCATATCATTGACTCCTTCCATCTTCTACCAAAGCCACAACTCTAGCTACTTGAATTGGACTAATTTTTACTGGCATTTTCTTTTAGAATGTTAACTGAATTATTTTTTTTCACGAGGATTTCAACTGAATCTTTTGACGTTTCAGTGTTAACCGTTACCCATAGCCTCCTTGTTAAATATCAAACTTAATAACATCGTTTCATCTAAAATGTTGCATCTTCGTTGCTGAAGGGGCTAGAGAGGTGATTCAAAAAAGAGAATATTGAAAAAAGAATGGTAAACACCGCGACAAACCTAAGAATTCAATACAAATAAAATTTCACTCCACAGCGACATTCAAATTTTGTGTCAAAATCATAATCGGTTTTTAAAGGCTGTACATATTAAAAAATACATTTTTTATGGAAAGCCAATTACAAAATAGTCATCCGCAAGAATCGCCCTTTCAAACAAAAAGGAACCCTCCCTTTTGTCCAGTTGTTGGGAACTAGCCATATACTATCGGCAATTTTTTTTCTCCACCCTGTGCCGTTTTATTGAAGAGGGGATTATATTCTACTCTTCCTAAAAAGTGGGATTTTTGAAAATCAGTTATTTTAAAAAATATGTAATTATGTCATCTACCTGTTTTAATCCCAGAATTGTCCACTTCCTCTTTAAAATAAAGAACTCTGCAATTGACTGCTTCTCCACCTCTCCAGGCAAGTTATGCCTGGACACCACTGAAGCGATATGGTCAAATTTTCGCTGGAGTGCCGCCGGAGTGTCTTATAATAAAACCATTGCGTAATATTCTTCCAATTTTAATGAAGCAGAGCTCGATTTCCTGTTATTGGCGCACATCTGCAAATTCCTTCGTTTCGCATTACGAGCTTCCCTACTAGACTTGAAGATAATATCTTTAAATGGATCAAAAATTATTTTCCACTTCATAAAATATATCTCTTGCATTTTTTTGCAACGATGTTCCACATTGTCTTCACAACTAGTTCTTTGTAATTTTCACCGTTTTCTTTCGTCATATTCCACGCCCAATCTTTCAGGATTAGATTTAGTTGCTCTAAACTTGTAGTTTCCAAAAGCTCGTATTTCTTTGCCTTGCAGAATTCCGTAAACTGTTCCCATATTGACGTATTGGTTTTAACGGTATTGTACCATGATACTAAGACTACAAGATATGCTAACGCGCATGCGATCCCCTATCTCTCTCCCTCTGCTGACGTTATTCCGTGACAAATTTCAAATATTCAAATTTGACACATCTTTAAAATACATTATTTTAAAGTTTAAATACATTATTTTATAAGTTTAAATACGTTATTTTAATTATTTTGTTGATTTGTGATTCTGATAAACAATGGTTTACTGTGCAATGAAGGGTTGTACCAGTAACAATAATAAAAAAAGTAAAAATTCTTCCAGCACATATCGATACTTTAGTTTCCAACTGCAGCAGAGATTTGCAAATTATGGGTGCAAAAGTGCTACCAAACGCATGATTTTAATATTAAAAATGCTAGGATATGTTGCATTT
>CAXKVY010000836.1:0-55340 GCA_964058915.1 Tetropium fuscum | reverse complement strand
CATTTGAAATACTATACCTGAATTTTAAATTACCTCATCAGACGTATCACATAAATACAGCTAGTATATCTACTATTATCTACATGCCATTCTTTAAATTCATTCGCCCATTGAGTCACCCATTGTTTTGACAACTGTTCAATCTTGGGAAAGCGAAAGTATTTGATATTACTTTCTTTAAGTGTTTCGACTATTATTACAACATCTCGCGACAGCACACGTTGGCATTGTTTAAAAAAAATGTAGCATATATAATAATAATACTCACATCTCACAAACACACGTATCAATTTGAACAACAACGTAAACAAGTTCAATTTGAAAACAACAGTATGTAGCTATTTATTTTCAACGGTGTAAAAATCGCGCCTAAAATTATGTTGGCGAGATACATCATGTGAGACGCATGCGCACGACTGACCAATTTTGTTTCGCCTTTCCCCTTTTCCTATGCATACATTATCTATGTATGCATCATAGATAAGATGCATGCCACTATCTCCGTTCTTATCTATGCCACTGTCTTTGTATCATTGTTCTGTGATACAATGATTCTTTTTTTGTGACAAAAGATTGATTTTTTTATGCTTTGTATCATGAATCATGATCATTACCAAATATTATCATCAATGGCATCAATCGTGTGATGAAGATAAGTCAGAAAGATAAGAAGTTGTAACATAAATAATAAATACCTTTTCTTGACTATGGAAGCATAACCTCAATGTCTATTATCATCTCGTCTCGTCATTACCATAGATTACATAGGGGCGTTACGTTATAGGATGTGGGATTTTCTCTAATTAGGGGCTCAACCCTGCTTAAGGCATGCCTTTATTTATTTTTGTATTCGTATTTAGTGCATGTGTGAATTTACTTATTGCGATTCTTTGAAAATTGGATTGGATTGAAAAATTGGAAATAACAGAGGTTACAGATCTACCTACTTAGAAAAAACCTCTGCAAATCAAGGTACTGACACTAACTAACTGCCAAGTTCTACCCGTGCTATTAGTCAGATATAAATCTAGTGAAGCGTTCCTTGCAATAAAAATGATTTCTAACAGTAGAAGGTTCCTGAAGTTAACCTGTGAGTTTTTGCTTGCACGAAGCAAACATAGCATAGATTATTCGAAGGTACCGGTTCTGCAGGATAAGCACTTGGAAGAAATGCATGTAAGAGGGTCAGGTCCTGGAGGGCAGAAAATAAATAAAACATCGAATTGCGTCGTTTTGAAACATACACCGACAGGTAAGCATGTAGGTATATAGTTAGCTGAGCATTAAGTTGACGCTGCCATGAACATACCATGAAATACACCTAAATATTTGACAGGTATAGTGGTAAAATGCCATGAAACAAGGTCACTAGAGCAAAATCAGAAAAGAGCTCGCTCACATCTTATAACAAAATTAGATAATCTAGTTAACGGTGAACAAAGTGTAGAGGCCCAGATAAAGATGCTGCAAGAGAAGAAAAGCATAGTAGGCGATAAAAAGAGAGATAAACTGAGGACTCTTAAAGAAGAGTGGAGGAAACGAGAAAACTTGGGCCGCAAGTAATATTTTTGTTAGGTATGTTTTTCTTACGTACATATTTTAATAAACAACTTTCTAATTTTATCTTACTATGGTGTATGGAATATCTTCACACCAAAACATGTAAAGTTCTTCTTCCAAAATGTTTTACGCATCGGGATTTAAGATGCCACTGCTACAGCGGTAAAACTGCAAAGTAATTAAATATACGGTATACCCGCTGCATCATTTCAGCGTCATTTATTTATTTATTTAACACACACATCATTGAGTTGTTGACTGTTTCATGGATGTTGTGTGTTACGTGTGTTTATAGATTATTATTTAACAATATTTAACTTTTTTTTAACAATAAGTCATGTTATTATAGTTTTTTTTTATTATAGTGTAGTAGAGTGAAAAATGGTTTAGCCCAGCCAGAAATCAAACCCGGGACCTTTGGCATTCCGGGCCAATACTCTTCCAACTAGGCTACTGTGCCGCCACACTCTCACTCTACTATTCAGGGTTCAGTTCTTACATAATTGCCCCGTAAATTGCCTACAATAGTTTCATTTTTATTGTTGACGGTGTATAATTTGTAGGTTATATTATCATTATGAAAACTAAAAATAAAAGCGGGCCAAGATTTGAACTCTGAGGTACTGCAGAGCTAGCTATATGTCTGTTGTTGCTTATTCAATAAATACGATTTTAATAAACATATAAGATTATCTCAATATTCTTTTTTCTTTAAGACAATGAAACATCACTTTCAGAGATCAATTAGTTAATAAAATTTAGGTATTTATTGTTAAAATTAACTGTAAAGTTTGAACAACTAGCAAATTGAATATGTGGAACTGAATTATGCAGGTTTATTGTTTCTTTTTGTGTTTGTTGCACGTATGTCGTAGATGTACTAACTGGTTGAGATATGATAGAACTATAAATTTTATTTGCAGTATCTGGCAGTATCTGTCTTATTCTTTTGGGATTCATCCACGTACCCCTCATCAACAGTGGTTGATCGCCAATCACCACGGCGTTTTAGTGCGGTGTGCGGTTGTCCCCTTCCGCGTCTACTAATAAAGCCGCCAACGAGTGGCGAAATCAATGCCCGGTACATAAATTACTATCGTGGAGTGATTATATAACAATTACACATTTTTGGTCAGGGAGGTGTCAATCTTAAGAGACTTACCCGGTACATGTACACCGCCCGAATTAAGGCAAGTAGCGAATGGTACAATACATAATTTATTACCCGAAAAATCGCAGAACAAATATAAAATTGTGTACAAAAATTTTATGAATTGGAGTAGGTAGCGGCAAGAACGTCAATTCGTTTACAGAAAATGTACTGCTGGCATATTTTACTGAAATAAGCAATAAATATAAATCATCATCTCTCTGGACTTTCTACTCGATGCTCAGAAGTAGGTACACTCAATATGAACAATGGGATTAATATAGAGAATTATTTAATTACGTGCGTTTCTTGAACGCAAATCCGAGAAGCATATAGCTAAAAAGGCAAAAACATTTACACCCGAACAACTTAATAATATCATTAATGAAGCTCCTGGTGACAAATATCTGACAACAAAGGTAATTGTTTTTATATTAATTCGAATAAAATTACAGATATATCAGATCATGGATCTATTTTTATGGTCAGCGTACCTAATACAAAAACAATCGCTAGAAAATTTACTATTACCGGAAATTTTTATACTATAGGTAGTTAAGAAATATTTAAATCTTCGTTCTAGGGATACATCGCGATCGATATTATTTTTTAAATTCCAAAATGGAAAATGTCATTCACAGAGAATTGGCATAAACAAATTTGGAGCAATGGGGAGAGACATTGCCATATTTTTAAAATTACCTGTTCGTGAGGTATTACTAAAAACTTATCACATTACCGGTGTCAATTATAAAATAAGAACATCAAGATACCTCTGGAAACAATGCATATTTGCATTGTTTATTTGTTGACAGATGTCATCCAGTTTTTTGTGAGATAGTAGTTCACTGTCTTAGATATTAGCGTAAAAAATACGTAGTGTTCGTAAAGAAGCAAGTTATTTTGAAAATGGTATATTCATTGGAAGAGCGAAAAGAGTTACTTGAAATTTATATTCAGTGCAACAAGAATAAGTCTCTTGCTCGGAGGGAGTATGTTAGGTTATTTCGAGAAAGGCTACCTCCTTCCAAAAATAGTTTTTAAAAACATTTATGCAAAGTTTAGGAATACCGAATCTCTGAGAGACAAGAAAGGGAAAGGCGAAGAACAAAAACAGGAGAAGACACAGAACAGAACACGTTATTATATTTTGCTGAAAATCCATCCAAATCATCCTATGCCGCAGCAATAGAATTGGATATATCACAAAGAAGTGTGATAAAAATATTACATCGCCATAATTTTAAACCATATAGTATTTTGCCTGTTCAATATTTAGACAACAACAACCTTCAAGACAGGTTAACCTTCTGCAGAGACATACTTGATAGAATAGAGGAAGATGATGAGTTTCTAAGTCATGTCTTTTGGACTGACGAAAGCAGTTTTTCTACTGCGGGAATTTTTAACAGAAAAAATGCACATTACTGGGCAGCGGAAAATCCACATATTGTAAAAAAAATAAAAAAACAAGGATACCAAACTGTAAACGTGTGGTGTGGCATCCACAAGGATGCTATTGTAGGTCCTGTATTTATAAATGGGCTGTTAAATGCACAACGTTATGTGGATATTCTTCAACATCCAGTTGAAAATGATTTAGATAATATTAATTTAGTGGACAACAGATCTGTTATTTGGCAGCAGGATGGAGCACCACTCTGCAAGGAAAGTCACCGATTACCTAAACAGAAAATATCCTATTTGGATAGGAAGGCACGGTGTTATACATTGGCCCGCTAAAAGTCCGGACTTAACACCTATGGATTTTTTCTCTGGGGTACGATAAAACAAGATATACACGAAACTGGGGTTTTTAATAATATGAATGAGTTAAAAGAATGCATACGTGTAAAAATTGAGGAATTAAACCAAAATGGTGATATATTTCAAAGGGTGAGAAGCAATTTTATAAAGCGATGCCAAATGTGTATTCAGAATGGTGGTGGTTACGTGGAAAATATTTAATTATGTTGCGTGTAAATAAATAAAATTGTGTTACTGTATTAATATTGACTTTTATTTGTTTTTATTAGGCTTATGTTGTTTATTACACCTGACGTCACATTACCTGCGCGCTGACATACATTGTCTTTTGTATCATGACAGATAGGTACTGAGAAAGGAAAAGGAGAAAAAATGGCATTTCGCCTTATCGGTCGCGCGATCGCGATGTATTGCGGGGTTGTCAGATTAACCTTGAATTGGTTAAATTAATTTCGGAGATAATATTATTAATTTGGGAAATAATATTTAATATTATATGGGCTGATTGGTATCCAAACCAATTAGGACACAAACCTGCAACTTCCCGAGATTCTGACGTTTGGTAAGAAATTAAAAACGTCAAAATCTGAGGAAGTGAAATTGGCAAAATCTGAGGAAGGTCCAGGGGTGAAATTTTTGGGAACTGTCGTTTTTAAACGTTTACGAAAAAAAACATTGCACAAAAACGAATGTTTCTTTCATGAGCAATTTTTGACGCCGCTCGTTTCTTTTTAAACCGTGATCGCTTTTAAACGAGTGGCGCCTGTGGCAACAGCGCAATTTTACATATTTGTGTCGGTTTCAGTTTGAAATATATTTCAATTTGAAATACCTACCTCACTTGTCACTTTTATGTTAGGAAGTTTTTTTTGTTGGTGTTTTAGTAGTGTAGTAGTTTTAGAGTGTGGTCCAAAGCCCCTGAAGTAAACAATGGCCGAAAAGAGTATTAATATGTCAGAGAAACAATATGTCATATTGCTCTCACACAATGTTTTGCATAATATCTACTTGTATTGGTATATCCAAATCCGTGTTCCTCTGCTGAGGTACCACGTAAGGTCCTACCATTTTAATTATATATTCACACAAACCCTTTGTCAATCTGAGCAAGTTCATACACTGTGTTTCATTCAGTTCTATGAATGGATCGCGAGGATGATGTCGATTATTGCGTGGCAGCTGCTGTCGTTCAGCGACTTCCAAATTGGCAATTGCATTAACATGCATTAATTAATCAATTTCGGCTTTGCAACTACTGAGAAATATTAGAATATTTGTCACACTCCACTGACTCCACTGTAGTAGACATAACCTATAATACACAATATACACAACCATTCCTAAACGACCACTCGAGGAAAAACGAGCGACAATACGCGTATTCGTTTAAACGCAAAGAGTGAAAAATTGCAGATTAGGATATTTCGCTAATTCACGAATCGTTTTCAAAAATCGAATGGTCAAAAATTGCAGCCCAGGTGTGTGTCCCAATTATTTTTTAGTTTTTAGTACAATTGATGATTTAAAATAAAACCACCGTTTAAGTGAAAAATTATAGCTATTTTTATTTAACGGAAACACTATTTAATAATCATACACACACATGAAAAGTACAAACTATTTCTACTAATAGTATTAAGTATCTACTAATAGTTTTCGGCAAAAACGGTTGCTTCATTTGTGTATGTGTATCTTATTTATACGGCGTAGATTTAGTATTCGACGACCTATAGAGAGGGCCACTCGTATATTATTATGCGATTAGGCAAATGAAAATGAACTCTTATTATGGAAGAGTGCCGTGTTAGATGAATTTTCGAATCTGACAGGTTTCAGCTTCACTGAATACGGAAGCGGCCGAACCTGAACTGAACGCTGAACCCTGAACCAAACCACCGACGCAACGTAGAACTGAAGCCTGGGTGGAAAGTCCTTTCGGTCAGGATCGGCCGAGGCCGGTCGAATGACAGGTGGTTTCAGAGCGGGTTGAAACTCTGTTTCAGCCGAGAACATCGAGATTGTAGCAGTCTCGAGTCTACCTCACCTTGTTTTGGTTGCGTTCATATTGATTCGGAAACACCGTCGTGCTCAAGCCATAAATACGTAACGAATACTTAAATGCGGTAGTGCATAAGAATCGGCATCTTTTGCGGCTGGTCTTAAAACTCGTGTCGTCATTCGGATGAAGGTAGACGGTAACCCGGTGGAAATGCACTATTAAAAATCCTTTACAAATAATAATTATTGTTTACGTAAAAAAATAAGGATCGTCGTTTTGGCGTTTGCTTTATGTAAGGGAAGGTTGATCATCGGTCTTCACACATTTTCAATGATAAATTGAAACATGTCTTATTAAAGTTTACAGAATACCTATATATTTCGTAAACTTTGGTCTTATTAAAGATGGGGTAACATCTCATAAAAATAAGAAAAAAATTCTCAAGCTTTCATGAAATATGGACGTGTGTGAAACTTTCAAATTTCCGTTATACCGGGTGTTATAGCTATAACTAAGCGCATAGGTAGGTACCTAAGAAAGCGTTTCTCAATTCCCAAAGAACTGTAAACGTGTTACTTTTCGAGATACAGAAGGATACATTATAAAAATATGTCCCTAAAGTTAGCAGAGCAAGGTCAGCAGATTTCATAACATTATAATTAAAGGCTACTTAGATTTTAATTAAGTGCGCAAACCGCGATTTAAATGCTTTTCAACTTTTTCCGGAAATTGAGATCTGCTAACTTTAGATAAAGTTAGCAGATCATGGCCGAAAATCGTAGTATACTCATCGGAATACTCATCATTGTAAAACCTAATTATTAATTAAAGGCTTATTAAATGCTCTAAGAAAAAGTGCAAGACATTTCCAAAACCCTTTTTTTTCAATTTTTTTTGGACAAAGTTCTTGGCAGATTATGGGTAAAATCGTAGTAAACAGACAGGGATCGTTGTAAAAACTTATTAACAATTGAAGGCCCATTAAATGCTTCCCGGAAAAGTGCAAAATATTTCGCAAAAATTGTTTTTTTTATTTTTTTTCCGACAAAGTTTTTTCAGTGAACCATTTATTGAACCTTTAATTATAAATAAGTTTTTACAACGATCCCGATCTGTTTACTACGATTTTCAGCCATGATCTTCTGATTGATGATGATGATGATGATGAGTTCGAACTTTGTCAAAAAAAAAATGAAAAAAAATTTTTTTTAAACGTTTTGCAATTTTTCTTTTAGCATTTAATGAGAGCATTTAATGATTAATTAAGTTTTACAACGATGCCGATCTGTATACTATGATTTCCGACCATCTGCTAACTTCATCTAAAGTTCGCAGATCCTAAATTTTCAAAAAAAAAGTAAGTAGGCGTTTCGATTGATGTGTGCTTTTTCTTTGAGTATTTATTGAGCCTTCAATTTTTAATAAGTTTTTACAACGGTCCCGCTCTGTTTACTACGATTTTCTGCCATGATTTGCTGTAGTCAAGTATTTAAGAAAAAATTTTCTTGAAATTTTTTTTCAAATAATTTTTGACTTTTTCAGAGCATTTAATGAGCCTTTACCAATCGTTTTACAACGATTTCAATCTGTATACTATGATTTTCTGCTTCGATCTGCTGAATTCAAACTTTGTCCGAAAAAAAAAATTTTCAAAATATTTTGCACTTTTCCTAGGAGCATTTAATGGGCCTTTAATTAATAATCAGGTTCTACAAAATGTTCTGTTTACTACGATTTTCAGCCATGATTTGCTGTAGTTAAACGTATCTGAGAAAAAAATTTCTTCAACATTTTTGTCAAATAATGTTTGCGCCTTTTTTCAGAGCATTTAATGAGCCTTTAATTACCAATCAGGTTTCACAACGATTTGGATCTGTATACTATGATTTTTCGGCCTCGATCTGCTGAGTTCAAACTTTGTCCGAAAAAAAAAACAAAACTTTTGCACTTTTCCTAGAAGCTGTTCTGTTTACTACGATTTTTAGCCATGATTTGCTAGTCAAACGTATCTGAGAAAAAATTTTCTTCAAAAAGTATCAGAGTCCGATTGAAAAAATTTAATATGGCGACCTATTGCAAAATTGTTTAGTTGAAATTTCGAAACTATCTTACGGCATCGGCATGCCAATTTTAAGAATTTTTTATAAACAAATTAAATGTTTATCAACGAAAAAAATGTAACTAAGGACCGTAATTTTGTCAATTTTCAACTTAATAGATCATTCAATTGCGCTGATTTTTTCATTAAATTAAAAAAAATTGTTTACTGTAGAACCAATAGAAGCCGAGATATGAGACAATTCACGCCTGGCTGCTACGCGTTCTTATTCACTTATACATTCAAAAGTTGGCTGGTAATAAGTAGAAAGGTTAAAGCTATACTTACACTGATTTTTTTTCATAGCGAATTGCCTAAGTCTAGTCAGCCGATAGTGCTGCTTATTTTACGTTCAATCAAGTGTGTAACCTACAATTTCGCGTTTTAACATGAAAATATGCAGTTTACGCTTATTTTTCGCGTTTTTTCCATTTACTATTATTTATTTGAAAGAGAGAATAAAATTATATGTATAAAAAATTATAGTAGCCCGGTTTATTTTTCATGCTGGTTTTTCTTCTTCTTCTTGTATATCCTCTGCAGTGTATATCATTTTAATGTCTCTTGAAGAATTTTCACAATGTACTTAAGACCTACTAAATTTATTGAAACGTAAATGAAATCGTAATGGCCGAGTGCACCGTACGTGTTAATCCTGGATTACGTTTAAGTCCGACTTATTTAGACACATTTGCATGCAAATATGTCAAAATAAGTCAAGCTTAAATATAATCCAGGATTAACACGTACGGTGCACTCGGCCAGTAGAGTTGAATAATGGACACACACGTTCGAACTTTTTGAATATCCAACTCAGTAGTGTAAGTACCTCCCAGTACTACAGATTTTTAAGCACGTACGATGTGGTCGTTTGACCACATCGTAGTCATTGTTTTGTTCTTTTGATCTGTCAAAATCTCGTGAAATTCTAACCACAAAAGCGTCTTTCGATTATTGGCTAAGATAGAAGATATTGATGGTCCTCATTTCTGGTCGCTCGCGTAGATATCAGCTAGGGAAACGGATGTTTGAAAATAACAATTTTCCGTAAATACTCCAATGCGATGCCTTCAACGCAAACAAAGTGTCGAGTTCGTGTTACTTAAATAAAATCTAAAACCGCTCGGAACTCGGAACATTACCTGCTAAAAAATGAGTGATATATCTGGGACGCACAAAACATATTTCGATGCTAAGAACGGCTATTTGGCGACAAAGAACGCCGGCCAGGAGGCGCTGAATTCCACGGTGGTGCAGGTCACGAGGTCCGGGACGAAGACGGCGATGGTCCCCAGGAGCAAACCGGTCAAGGAAAAATGCCTTCTCGCCACCGTACTGGCCCTTCTCATTTTTTGTCTATTATTGGTTATTATGGTATTCAGTAAAACGAATCAAGCATGTACAGGTGAGCTACAAAAGGTTTATTCTAGGTTTATATTTTACCGATTTACCGGCAAGGCTATCATCGCGCTGCCAAAAGCGTCAAACGTCTTATGAACTAAATATTTAGAGATTGTAAGATGTAACCGCGAATGCGGAGTAACCATGATTGAAGTCGGAAACGATCGTTGTTGACACCATGGGCACACTGCTTCTCAGGACTAGTCCCTACCCCTACCTACCTTATTTTTTTATGTAACCTGTCACTATCCATCACTATCACGTCATGTTTTGTTCTATAACTTATATACATTATGTATGTTCAGTTCACATTGCACATGCAAAACACACTAATAAAGACACATATCAAAATTATTACTAAAAGGGTAAAATATCCAACAAACACTAAAATACCATAAAAACCCAAAATGTCAAATGAATGAAATGCATAAACATAAAAGACGATTAAGATGGGTAACCTACTTGATGCCATATAATATGGCGCCCCCTGACGAAAAGTCCGCCCGAGTTTGAGACATAGGGGAGATAGGGGTCACAATAGGTTATTGGGGGAGATATGTGTAGATATAATTAATTTATATTTTTAGTAATTTTTGTTATTTTTATAGATTTTTTAGATTTAGAACGTTAAGTGAGTATATGTCTACTTCCTCAAGGCTACAATACATAGTATAAATATTTATATACACATATTTCCACTACCTATGTATTTTAGCCCTCATGTAGATTTGAAACAGTCACCGAAATATTGTTAACAAAAAATGTAATAAAAAGTAATTTTATTCTGGTCCAAATATCTGTAAACTTGCTTTCCTAGATGTTAGTGAATACTAAATATTGAAAGATTAAAGATCAAAACAATATATAATAATCTGTTATCAGTAAATAAACAAAGTACCTACAAAAAGAAGGCATATATTTATATTTACCAGTGTGTAAGATAAAAAAGTATACATCAGTCCATTTGTCTTGGAATTGACGACATTATGTGTCCACATTCCGCTTTGTTAAACGAGAAATGTTGATAGAATTTGCTTGAATATTTCCCGCGTGGTACTCTTGACCGTCCCCGAATATGCGATGCGAATTTTATCGGTTGTTAGAAAGTAATGAGATGACACGCGCGCTGAGCGGTCTATATAGTTCCCCAATAAGCAACTAGAATACTCTCGATCGTACGAGAGTGCTTCAAGTGCACGAGCGGCTTCCCGAATTTTTATCTGTTTTCCTCTTTCTAACGACTATTTCTGACTCGAAGTTTTGTATCTAAATAAGAAACTGCATGTTTCTAGAGCGATGAGGATTAAACAAATTGCTACTACAACTGCGAGCAGTAAATTCTATATTGTGGCGAGTGCGCCAATGTGAGACACATTTTTTATATCCTGGTTTTTGCTGATCCTGGCGAAACATTAGGACAAAGCTCTAAGTCAAATTATTGTATTGTCATCGGTCCTCGATAAGTGTGCAGTTTCACTTTAATCTGACGTTTTGAGGTGGGTGAAAATCTCGTTCAAAGATTCCGTAACAAGATACATAGAAACAATGTTTAGTTTTCGGGAAAACGCTATTATTTATACACATTTTTGCTTGCCTAAAGTAATGTCGACAAAAATTATGTTTATTCACCCCGTATAATAAACATAATTTTCAAAAATTACAGAATCTTAAAATTCGGTAAGAGTAAAGTTTGTACTCTTCGATCACCACGTATAAAAAACTAATGATGATTTTGCCACAATAATGTTTTTATACTGGGTGATCAAAAATCACAAAGTTTACTCTTAGCAAATTTTAAGATTTTGTAATTCTTAACCACCCTGTATATACAACACAATTTTTGACAAAGCCATCACTACTTTTAGGCAAACAAAAACTTTTTTAAAGAATAGCATTCATTCGAAAACAAAAAAAATGAGACCGTAATTTTTACCACCCCATGCAAGATAACCTGTGTTAAACAACAAGACCTTCAGGGTCAAACGAACAAAAAATCGTAACACAACTGCGTTTTATTTTTATTCTATTCAATTTTTACCAGTTGTGTAAGATGCAAGATCTGTGAATTTTTAATATCTTGCCTTGCTATTTCGTTGTATTATTTTAATAATTATTTAAATTGTCTCTATTTGTTTCAGACGCAAGAAAGTCCGTATGTTTAACAGAAGAATGTGTCAGGACAGGTATGATTAATCTTTGTTAATTCCTAGCTCGGAATAATTTTAAAGTAACACATACCCCTACGCCCCTACTACACATACACTACACACACGCCTACCAAGGCAACGAAAAATGCATGGAAAGCTTTTAGCGCTTCGTCACCAATAATAGTGTTATAGGGGAATATAATATGGGTTTATTATTTTATGACCGTGCATAACATTTACGTATCATACCTCGCGACACAGACAATTTTACACGAAGGATAGCTGCAGTTATTATCCATCGGGTTTTAATAAAAATCCGGGGAGATTTGGTTACTCAAGGATTTTATTGCTAAATTTTAATGTCATTCGTGTGCTCCATTAAATGCAAAAAAACACCCAATGGAATCCAACGTTCAACGAGGGACACGTGCGTGTAATTAATAACTACCAGGTGCAATCAAAAAGTTGACGAGACCTTAAAATGTTCCTTTTTATTTTGGATGTACCAATAATTTCCATTCAAAACTAGCGTATTTGTAACTGTACGTAATAATTGCAACAAAATATTATACTCCTTGGAAAACAAGCAAGTATTAAATGTCATATTTTGAAACGACGGTTTGACGTTTTACAAGTTTATATACAAACAATTTTGCTTTATCTTGAATATTTTCACTGTTAATAATTATTATTTTCAAGTTTAAATTATTTTATGTGATTTGGCAGCTTTTAATTAGTGTAACATGCCGTTTATATTTACAAATAGCGAACAAGCCGACATTTGAAATTACAATTATTGTTATTTTAATAATAATATACAACTACTATTATTATTTTTGGAGTAGGTGCCAGCTAAGGTTAACTAACGTGTTCACTTACAGTTGAATATGACTGCTTAAAGCGACACCACAATTATTACAAATAAACCTAAATCCAAACTCCAAACTTCTAATCAAATACAATTATTAGAAATGTACGTATACCAACGCTACTTTGTTATACGTTTGTAAATATTGGCTGGCACCGACTCTAAAAATAACAATAGTTGTATATGATTGGCCTAATAAATTGATTAGATTCTAAGTAAGAATGAATAACGTAATCATTTTTTACATTTTAGTGCAGTAATTAGAATAGATTTTTTGAAGGGAATAGGTACTTCTTTAGCCGCATGAAAGTGATTTTTCAAGGTCGCTTCACGACAGATTTTATAACATTTTCTTCTCGCATGTGAAATAAAGCATATGACAGATATGAGGGAGAGAGAGAGAAACAGCTACTACCTTTATTAAAAAAGCACCTACCTGAAGCGGGTTCGAGCCAGGGATCCCTGGTTTGTAAAGCGGGACATGAACCGCTACGCCATCATATTATATGCCCGCTGCATCCTTTGTTAATCTCGTATACTTGCGGCGATATTTATATTGGATGCACATTGCACATCTGCGGAGCAAGAAACCGTTGTACGTCAGAAATTTGATAAAATGTCACTTATTGACACTGCAGGTGTGCCTTGAAACCGCGTTTGTCGAAGGTGTGTTTCATATGATAACAACAAATTAATATTGATGGTTTAGCAAACGGTGCAGTGGTAAAACTAGTGCGAATCTGAGGCCTCCTACGAAGCGTTTTAAAGATGCTCTATACAAGTCGCGAACATCCGGAACATCCACCTAAAAAACATGAAATCCTATGTAAAATGACCTGCCCGATTCGAATTTTGTGTTCGCCCTTTGATCCAGAATTGCCAAATGTGTCAAAATATGACATTTTAAAAAAACTGAAAATTTGTCATTAAAATAATATTTTTTTCAAACTATAATAGGTAGTGCATAACTTTGTTAGTTGATGTCCGATCGTTATGAATTTTGGATATAACATTTTTCAATACTTTCCTGATATAGTGCCACAATAGGAAATTTCAAAGATAATATAAAACCAGTCATTTTTTTTCGCTTTCGCTAAATGACACAAAATATATTCATTTTGCAGCGTAAATTGGTGAGTCGAGAAAACTTTTTTATCTTTAGAGATAGATACCTAACTAGTATAAGCAAAAAAAATGTTGTCAATAGAGCAAGGACACTTTTTTTACTTGAACTTTTTTTTCATACGACGCGACGTTCAGTTTGGTCTGTGGACTGTATAGGTACATTTGTAAAAACCAAACTAAATGCCACAACCTACCTATTTCATACGTGCAACAAAGATGACGCGCATTACAATATTATTGATAATATAATTAAATCCCAAGATATGCGACGCGGCGGTTCTATTTAGTTCAGTTTTTACAAATGTAGGTATACAGCCCAAACTAAACGTCGTAGGATATAAAAAAATAGTTCAAGTAAAAAAGTTCCCTTGCTTTATTGGCAACATTTTTCTCGCTTATACTAGTTATCTGTCTCTAAAGATAAAAAAGTTTTCTCGACTCACCATTTTACGCTGCAAAATGACGATATTTTGTGTCATCTAGCGAAAAAAAAATTAGTTACCTTAAAGCCAATATGTACAATCCCTCTATCTCTCTCCCTCTCACACACTCTCTCAACGAATCGGTAAAGAAGTATTCACTTCTATCACGTGTACTGTGCTGCACGCGAATTTTTTTTGTCTTTTTTTTTTGTTAAAAATATTTTCATTGCGTCCGTCCTTTCCAAGCTGAATTTTCGTTTCGATAACATATCTTTAAGCTTTAACGATAAGCGGTAACAAAAATAAACACAAAGAAATACTAAGAAAACGATATCGAGTGTACTCGGGAAAGAATCGGCAAACATCGTGCGAATATCGAGATTTTGTTATTGCTGGCACAGAGAAGTGTCACAAACTACCTAAATCTAACCTAAAATTGAATGAAAGGAAATAATTTATAATATATTGTTGTGGCACTAAGTTTTTTTAAATAGGTATTTGGCGTTCCGAGTTTTTAAAAATGTCCAAAGAAACTGTCTTAATTGATGCTATCCAACATTTTCTTTACTTGTACGAGGTTTATTCACAGAACAAACTGAACAAAATGAAAATATGGGATTAGTGCGCATGCGTAATTTCTTGCGAAAAAGAATATCTCTTATAAAAGAATATCTTGCGAAAAAGACACTATAAATGGTCTGATGACATAAGATTGCTTATGGCTTATTGCTTACCGCTTATGTCATCGAAACTATAAATTTAGTTTTATGCTCCTAATATATTTTAAACGCTACCTACCTACTTGCTACGTTTCTACCGTACCAGACTTATCATTTCGATAGTACCTAATAATACTATAATACCGACAACACAATTCCATCCACGGAACTCAATATACTGCCCGCCTTATAAATAATTACGAAACAAGCAACTGAATAATTCAGGATGAGCTTACCGGGTTGTTTTACGGAGCGTGTTGGGGGGAAAAAACTGCGGCCTACATGCTTTCAAAGCGCATAGAAACGAAAAGAATGCCGCGTGTGTTCGGAAGCGTGGAAAAGCAGTCTACGCTCGCGGCAAAGTGTGAATTATTAACACTGGAAAGAACAACAGTAATATTATAGGAAATTGGTTGACACTGGATTCCAATCGATACTGTATTACCGGTCCTGGCTTTGGAATGTGTTCATTGGCAATGACATAAACAATGGCAAACGGGACTTGAATGTTATTGTGTCAGATAGTCCGATTATGATCCTTCCATATACCTATGTATGAGGAAGTTGCGTATTTATAGTATTTATTCATACTGGCTTAGATAATAAACGCTGATACCTAATTTTCAAATACTTATCACACAAATTCAATTCATCCACGATTTGCATTGATTTGTATCTTGAAAGCCAGAAGATGTTTTCTTTGTCTTCTTCAGATTCATTTTTAAAACGCTATTAAAAGTCGATCGAACCTTTTTAATTAGGTAGGTAGGTACGCTACCAGCTAGATTGGCAATTTCTGTAGTAAATAGCTGGAAACTCTGGCGACATCCACGTTAAATTCATTAATCAATTTAATAGGCAGCAGGATGTGAACGCGAATATTTATACGGCTCAATCGTCTTAATTGGATTCCGGTTGAAATTTGTTCAGTTGGCTCGAATTAAGTTTGTCCGGTTATTCTGGCGTGGGATGGGGATAGCGAAGATGAAAAATGTTAATTATCGTGGCTCGGGCATTCCTTTTCATCATTATGTTCATCAAATTAATTATTAATCCCATCTTTTTAATGGGTCTTTCTATTAAATAGTATTGTTAATACTGTCGTTCTTCTTATTGAATAAATGACACAAATACAGTGGTTGCTACTTCTATTTATTATTAATACATTACATTACATTCTTGCAACCTGTTGCACGATACACATGACACAGACAAATTCTACCTTATTTTTGTGGTTACCACCACATATCAGTAATAATGGATACCACAGAATTATACATACAGAATGATACTATGTTATGCCACATAATACAAATGTACCTACCCCTTCAACAAGTATTTTTAATAGGTACTCCCAAGAAGTGCGTGCTATTGTACGAGGCGCGCCGTTTGGGTCAAAATACAATTTGCTTTATACAAAAATATTATTTTTTATAAATAGGTACAAAAATTATGCATTACCAAATTCACCAGCCAAATTCACAAACTTCCTAAATTAATAAATATTCGATAATATGATATAGGATATAAATGTAATGAAAGTTCTGAATTTTAATCACATACTTTAAAATACGTGTACATGGCATATGGTCTGCCAAGGAGGGGATCAGTTCTGTCACAGTTACTTCTGTCACGTGTCGCCGACTGACTAAATAATAAAAATACGTGTACACGGCATAAGGTCCGCCCAGGAGGGGCAGTTGGTTTCCCAAGGATATTTTTAGATTATTGCGTTACAGGAATTGTGTCGCAAGGTTGCTCCGCTGAGCCACGGGATTAAAAAGTTGCCTTTTCTCCGCGGAGTCTTGACAATTTAGTAAATCCGCGGCAAATCTGTGTCGCTACGATCGCAGTTAAATCGCATGGGGGTCTCCGGATTTAATTCATTCACAATAATTCAGTCATATTTCCGTAGACTTTCGTAGACAAGCGCCAAGCGCACGTTTATTGCAACGCGATATGCGATTATTACTTATTACAGTGCAAATTTTATTTAATAGTGAGCGTGACTTATCAAGCATTTATATTTTTAATGAGAGCATATACGAATATTGTGATATAAAAAAAATGTTTTATCGAGCATTTAATATTTTTTCAGTCCGAAAACTATATTAAATTACCGGGTGTTAATTACGACCCTTTATACAGGGTGTCACAGAATAACTATTCCTAATTTTCAGAAATGATAGAGGACACTTAAATAAACATTTTTGAATTGAAAACTTCTTTAGGCGCGCTCTGCACTTTTATTTATGTGGATGTTGAATGAGACTGGGCCGTCACGCCTCACGCGTCATTCGTCGCTCGGATAAAGCGCGCTTTTAAAGCATTTCAAAGACCCGTGGCCCGTATTGTGATAGAAACAGTGTGTACAACCTTCTTCGTCAGTGCGGCATCGAGTGTACAGGCCCAAAACTCCGGCAAATCCGTAAAAAAAGGAAATTCTTACACTTCAAAAATATACTAAAATTATAGCAAAATATGCTGACCACTAAATGTTCGGACAGGTCACGAAACGTATTACTTAAGATAAGCAGTAGCTAGTAGGCTTTGCTAAAAAACATGTGCAGGGTACTAATGTCAAATTGCCGCACTGTAAACATCATTAGAAGTGTATACGTCCTTGTTGCTAAGTAACATTTATGAAAAAACGGTGCGAGGTATAGCCACTAACGAGAAAATAAGAAAAATTATTATCCCTAAGAACGAGACGAAATTAAAACACCTACCTAAATAAGGATTGATTATTTTAGCGTCCTCCTTGATGTCGGCAATGGACCACACGATGGATCCGTGTGAAAACTTTTTCCAATACGCATGTGGTACATGGAATAAAAAGCACGTGATTCCAGAGGACAAGAGTTCCATTAGCACATTTGAAGTAATGGCCGACCAGCTGCAAGTAATTCTTAAAGGTATGCGCTTCCGTTTATGTAAACATGGTTGCTTGGCATTTTGAAAATCAGTTTTTGATAAAACAAATTTGTCAAGTGTACACATTAATCTTTCCTCCTATATTTTTTAGGTGTATTAGACGAACCAATTAACTTGGAGGACAATGAATCTACCAGGAAGGCCAAGACGTTCTACAACACCTGCATGGATATTTGTAAGTATTGTTATGTATTTGTCGAAACGGCTTCTTTCTGATACCTACCTAATAAAGATCAGTACTTCAATACTTAATTATTTAATAAATTTTATTTAAAAAAATTATACTAGTAGATGTGTAATGAGAGAGGTAAATGTGCATGATCAGGTCAATGACCGTGATCAAGGTCATCAAAGGTTAAAAAAAAATGAAAAACGCTCCCCACGAAATTACCTCCCACCAAAATTTTTATTTTTTGGGGGTGACCTTGACATTTGACCTTGACCAGTCATTGACCTTGATCACGGTCATTGACCTCATCATGCTCATTTACCTCTCTCATCAACTGATACTTAAATATTATACAATTTCATCAGAGAGGGAGAGAGAGAGAAACAAAACCAAATTCTATATAATTTTAATCTGAATTTTGCCTCCAATCAAGAAACTAAAAATACTAATATTTCGTATTTACACGGAAATTAGTTTTTATTTATTTCGAGAATTTCGAGGCTAACATCATCTTCGGGGTCTATTGGGCATTAAAATGAAAATTCATAAATGTCCTATTTATATTGGAAACGGCAAAATACCAAACATATTCCAAAGCAAATTTCGAAAAGTGAAACAAAATAATTGTAGGATGAAACCCATTGGAAATGGAAGAGAATATATCAAAAATGAAAGGAAAAAGAATTTAAGTGGAAGGGGGCGAGTTTTTAAGGGTAAAAAAAATGGGTAAAAATCTCGATTTCCGGCAAAACTACAAGTCCTATGGAAAAAAGTTAAATGGCAAAGTTGTAGGTAATAAAGAGATCTACAATTTTGGTATTTACACTTTTTTCACATAACCTCAAAATTTATGTGAAAAATTCAAATGTTTTTGGTTTTTTATTTTTCTTTTACAAAAAAAAATTTTTTAAAGAAATTCGGTGGAAACTTACCTTTTTATGTCCCAAATACACTGTAATGTTTTTGTTTTAAAATATTTATTTGTTCACCTTATTTTGACTTAATATCGAAAAAGCACCCTAATTTTCAATCTAAAATTTTCGCATCAAAATATCTGTTTTTTTTAAAACAGTCGGTGTACATTTTGTTCGTTGAAATCTCTACTTTCTGATGGTGTAAAGAAATATACATTACTATGGTAAATGTTCTCAGAAAATGCAAAGAAACGAAAAAAACTCGAATCCGAAATTTTTTTTAATCATGTACAATTTTGAGGTATTTATTAAAATTTACACTTTAATTACTCGAAAAACGTATTTTTTTCATACTATTATTTTTTTTGGTTTCAAAAATTATCGACCCTGGTCTATAAATGTTGCATTTCAATCTGGAACACAACTAGTTCGCAAATTTCGACCGCATAGCTCCCATCATCGCTATACTGAAGATGCCAACATTTTGCATTTACATGGAAAACTCATTCGATGGGGGTTCCTTCCGCCCTCCAAGTAGGCATCACGAGGAAATTGAAACTGCTAAATTATGCATCTACTCATCTTGCATTACGGAAATAATTTTCTAGGGGTAAATTGAAATGAAACGACACCAGGAAGTGCCGTAATATGCGCCGGCGGCCATCATCAATTGCTTATTCAGCAACGGCGTCAATTTTATTTTCCAAATGGGTCACGACGAAATAAAAATGAGGTTAGGTATACCTATTATGTAAAAAAAATTGTTAATATTTTTTAACGATTTTACAGCACCTTTAGCAACTACTGTTGAATACTTTATTGGGATAATTGCAAAAAATGAAAAGTGCTCATATTTTATGTTAAAATGGAAATTATGGATATATTTTTTGGTGTAAAATATAAATCATATAGTGCGAATTATTAAATTTGGAATGAAATAAAAATGTAGTTTATTTATAACATATTTACATCGAAATAATAACAAAATAATATGTATTTTTAATAGTATGGATATAAATAGAAATGGAAGCGGCTGCACACCTAAATCATCAACGTCTTCATCCTCATCTTCTCTGTCAAATAAATTTAATGCACAAGTCTGCGTACTTTTTCCATTACCATTTCGTGCTCAGGCAAAGACGTTTTCGGACTCCGCTTTGGACGCTGTTTATTTATTAGGTGTCGAAAATGACATTCCTTCACCTATTTCAGGCTATTTCTATATTTCGAACCTGTTTCTCAAATCGCAGGTAACTCTTCGAAATTTTTGTTGCGGCCAGGATCCTTTCGCGTGTATGCTTCCTGTCGCATAAATTGGGCAACATTATGTATAATGTGTAACACCAATGAACATAGTAGATCCAATGTATTTTCTTATGCGAATTTATTTACTTCTCTACTTTGGCTGTGGATCACTTGACCTTTTCTCCCCAACTTTTTACTTTCAGCCATCACTTTATGGTTTTTCACTAAACACTCTTGTTCTAGTAAACTACCAAACACAACACGACCGAACAACAAGAAATGAATATAATAAAATCACAACATATCACGAGGAATGCAACACAAGAAAAAACGCACACGCTACACGCCAGACGCAATACGAAAAGAACCTGTTAAAATATTTTAGAAGTAGAGAGCATTTGAATTTCGGGTAGAAAACCCCATTCCGAGAAATAGCCGGTCGACGCTAACGACCGCCGCATGTCGCTCCAGTTGTCAAACAGCCGGCCTCCCCTATTTTAATGTCTTAAACTCGCCGGATACGAAACAGGTTTTTCGCGCAGAGATGACGATGAACGATAGAAAATCTGATTTGACAGCAATATTTTTGGCAGCCCATAAAAATTAATAAACTAAAATACATCATTTCTCAAGAGCGCGACTAATTTTTAACGGCCATATCGCGAACTCATACACATCGCATAACCTATATTTTTAAGGCTTGTTGCCCATGTTGGTTCTGTTTTTCTGTGTTGACTTTTGATTATTCAAATACTGTGTGTTAAAATATTGGTGTTGTGCTTTATTATATTTCTTTTTCCCTGTTTTACTTGTGTAAAGTTCATTATTATGGCTATGGATCATCTCACACAGGAATCTATTAGTCATTGCCAACATAATTTTGGAGAAAAAATAGGTTACTAAAAATAGAATGTCAAATATCGAAATAGATTTTCTATCGTTAAAATAACTTTACCTACAATTTGTAATAAATATGGTAAATTTATACCGACTCGTTCTTTCAGATCACATTCGCAAAATAGGCGACGAACCAATACGAGGAGTTCTGAAAGAACTCGGAGGATGGCCGGTGACCCACCCTAACTGGGTGCCGCCACCATTCTCGACTGAGGTGCTCCTGGGTCGCATAAGAGGCCATTACAACGAGGGCTTTCTCATTGAACAATGGGTGGGCCCCGACGATAAGAACAGCTCAGTTAACATCATACAGGTGGGCTTAAAGTAAGAAGTAGTTAGTGGTCGGTTGCTGATTGATTGAGTTCCAACAATTTTTTTGATTGTTTGTTGACGTGCACTTTGAAAAGTCTGCGTGTGGTCCGCTCTTTACGCTCCTTAAGAGTCTGTTTCTGGGCCACCGCCCTCTCTCATTTTTATAGACAACTAACTCTCTATTATTGCATAATTTTTTTACAAAGCAAGACTCTTTTAGATGGACCAAATGGCGTTGGCACTGCCCAGCAGGGATTACTATTTGAAGGCAAGCAGCGAGGGCGACATGGTGGCATACCATAAGTATATGACAAACATAGCCATCCTGCTTGGCGCCAACAGGACTACGGCAGCCGGAGAGCTGCAAGAAGTTGTGGAGTTTGAACGGCAATTGGCAAATGTAAGTTTAAGCGGTGCGGTGTGCAGTACCTCTTGTTTAAACTGCTTATGATTTAAATCTTGTAGATGAATATTGATTGAATTATATGTTGAGGTTGCTGAATTCAAATCCGACGTCAAATTGTCCAACGTGACACTTGACAGCTGTCAATTATCTGTCAAAGTGCCTTAACAAAGTGCAAATCTTATTTTTTTTTTGACTATTTTTTTTAGGTAGCTTAGTTTATACATGATGTGAATACAATAATTTGATAATTGGTAGCTGTCAACAGGCTGTCAAATAGCAGTTATGAAACAAAAATTTTCAGTTTTTGTTATAACTATGTTTTTTAGGTCGCTGAATTCGAATATGATGTTAGTTTTACGAAATTGACTCTTGGCAGCTGTTAACTAGTTGTCAAATAGCGATCAGAAAATAAAAATCTTCAGTTTTTGTTATGACTTAATGATTTTCAGGGTGCTGAAATCAGTTCTGATGACTCATAGACAGTTTCCAGTTGACAGCTGTCAACTTACTGTCAAATAATGGTAAGAAAATAAAAAACTTAAGTTTTTATTATAACTTTATAGTTTAAAGATCACTGAAGTTAACTCTGATTGTCCGAATTGACAGTTGATAATCATTAAATAACTATAAGACGATTAAAACTGATTCAGTTTTAATCGTCTCCGGATGATGCCAACTTGGTTGGCGAAACACGCGTCGAGAGAAGTGAAAGTGTTTTGGTGTTTGTGGAAACTACTCCGAGTGATATCAACTGCTGCCAATTGCCGAATTATTGTATTCACATCATACACGAACTGAGTTACCGAAACAGCATAAACTCATAACATAAAAATAAGATTTGTCTTTGTTAAGGCACTTTGACAGCTGTCAAGTGTCAATTTGTATCAATAAAAATGTCACTTTTGTGGAACAATTTATACCATATTTGTAGGCGTCGCTGCCGGAACAGGACAGGCACGACACAAGTGTCATCTATAGGAAGTTGACTTTATCGGAACTGAAACGATTGGTGCCTCAAATCAACTGGTTGGAGTATTTCAGGACTTTCCTTGACGTTGATGTCGGTGAAGACGAGCACGTTGTAGCCTACGGGTTGCCGTATTTTATGGAAATGGGGAAGATACTTGCTCATACCGACAGACGGTAAGTGAAAGTGCCGGGAAATGTACTGAAATTGCCGGAAGAATGTGAACCTTTTTTCAGAGTGATACACAATTATGTTCTGTGGCGGTTGGTAATGTCGCTGTCCACTCACATGATCGACGATTACCAAAGGGAAAGAGTGGAATTTAGAAAAATCCTCCAGGGCGTTCTTAGTGAGAGACATCGGTGGTCGCAGTGTGTCGAATGGACCAACAAGAAAATGGGGATGGCGGTCGGGGCTTTATTTATAAAAGAAAACTTCAACCATGAGAGTAAGGTAAGTTTTAACGGAGCACGGTATGTCTGTATTGTAGAACTAACCTCATGTTTTTTTTTATTTTTAAATGGGAACCTTTTTTTTGTTTTTTAAATGGAAACCTCCATTTTTATGGCCACATATATTGTTTTTTGTGAAAAAATAAACTTTTAAACTTTAAAAAATAAAAATCTTGTCCCTTGTTTTTTATTTCGGCTTGGTTTTTTTTTAGTTGCTTTAGATCTCGGAAAAAAACAAAATTAAGAAGAGATCCTCGTGTTCCGGGCGGGGGTGGGTGGCTCATCAATTAGTTTTTTTCTTTTTTTTATTTAACATCAAGACAGGAGGTTCTCAAAATGTGGTCCATTAACCTCCATACAATAGAAGAATCGATTTTCAAACATTAGCAATTTAAACTACAAGCCGAAATAAAAAAAGTTCAGACAGAAGATGTTTATTTTTCACAAAAAACAATATGCGACCATAAAAAATGGGGGTTCCTAATTAAAAAACAAAAGTGGGAGAGGGTGACTTTTGTTTTTTAATTAGGAACCCCCATTTTTTTTGGTAATATACCTGTTTACTTACCTCAGAAGTAGGATCTACAAGGAAGCTGTGATAAACCATGGAATCCACAACACAAAGAAAGATAATATAATCAATTTAACACATTTATTTATGACAAATTCGATTATTACTACGTTATAGATATAGGTATATGATCGAATTAGAATATTGTTATATGGTAAATAAGAGAAAATGATAATAAATAAACTATTCTAGAAAAATTCTATCCGCTATTTAACCTAATATAAAATTATTGACACATCTGACATTTGTAGAATTTTGGGGTATTAAGTCTAAATTGGTTTCGCTAAAATATTATATCTATGAGCTCTATTTAAAATTGTTCTTTTAATGTAATTGTTAAGGTTAGTACGTGAGAAATTAAGAAAAACTGTTCAAAAGTTTTGTTATCATGACTTATATTCAAATTATATGATAAGGTACCTTAATTTCCTCTAATGATGCTTCTTGACACTTTTATTTTCATACATTGTTTTTGTCCGTCTACTTTTGATTAAATTTCAGCATGCCCCATCCATATGTTTTCCATACAACTCAATAACTCTTTTAATACTATTTTCCCTTATTTCTATCTGCAAACTGCTTTTAAATTTATATCATCAATCTCCGTTTCTTATTTTCTCCCCTGGCCTTTGCTTTATTCCTCTTATTAGCAGTTATTATTTTTCTTCCTTGGTTTTCACCCTTTCTGTTTTCCTGCTCTCTTGATTCATTTTTACAATAAAGTCTATCCATGTCCTATTTTCTATACTAACATCTATGCCATGCGCACTTCCTCACTTTAGTTATCAAATTTATTTATGTTTAGCATCTTTATACCTTCGCTATGTCTACTTCCTATTTAGTATATACTATCATTTTCCCTTCTATATCCAATATATCTTAATACATACATATAAATTTGAAATATATGTATAGGACTTACAGAAAATGTCTGTTAGTGTAGCTGTTGCTACTAATTGGAAGAAAAACAGAGAAGATATTAAAGGCAGTCTCTTCTGTTTCAGAGGAGTCGTTGAGTACTCGACGAGGGGGGCAAAGTTCTTACAGTTCAAACAGCTACCGGTGAAGAAGAGAAATATAAGGCAATTAACGGATTTACAGCACGAAATGGTATCTGCCACTAATATCACTAGAGACGCTACATTGCCGAGAAGGAGAAATGCCCGTAAAAAGTCTTTGAACTTCTTGTCAAGTGCTCAGCGATGCCTCTAGTTAAATGTAAATATGTGCATGTGTCCTTATTATTTATTCTTGTCAAATAAAGATGATTTTTACCATGGACTTTATGGGAAATTTATTGCAAGAGTATCTATGAGGAGCGAGCTGTCTATATCGTAACCCTACTTTTTAATATCACATAGATGTGTGTATCTACTTGCTTTAGGAAACCGCACTGCAAATGATCCACACCATCAGAGAGGCTTTCAACGAGCTGCTGGCCGAAAACCACTGGATGGACGACGAGACCCGAGCCGTGGCCAAAGAGAAAGCGGATGCGATGAACGAGCGCATCGGATATCCCAAACTTATAACGAATAAGGAAGAACTAACCGAGGAATACGCCGCTGTGAGTGTCCGTTACACTCCGCCGTGAGTGTCGTGTTGATATTATATGCCACGAATTTTTTTTGCAGTTGAATATCACCAAGCACGAATTTTTAACAAATATACTGAACATATTAAAATTTGAGGCGGAGCAGAATTTACGCAAGCTGCGGCAGCCAGTCGATAAAAATAAATGGTCCACGGAACCGGCTGTCGTGAATGCCTTTTATAACCCGAACAAGAATGATATTGGTAATTATTATTTATACAGTCCGTATAAAATGTATACGAAGTTCACTGACCAGCAAAACGTTAAATGCAAAACAGAAAAAAAGTTAAATGGCAAAGTTGTAGGTAATAAAAATATCTACTTTTATTACTTTTATAACTTTTGTGTTTATACTTTTTTCACATAACCTCAAAATTAATGTGTAAAATTCAAATAACCAAGTTTGGGTTTTTTATTTTTCTTTTACAAAAAATGTGAAAAAAGTTATGTGAAAAAAGTGTAAATACAAAAGTTGTAGATTTTTTTATTACCTACAACTTTGTCATTTAACTTTTTTCCATAGGACTTGCAGTTTTGCCGGAAATCGAGGTAAACCGTTTTTTACCCTTAAAAACTTCACTTCCCGACCTCAGATCGCCCGTAAATTATTTTTCCTTTCATTTTTGTCATATTCTCTTCCTGTTCCAATGAGTTTCATCCTACTATTTTTTTTTCACTTTTTACCATTTCCCTGGTCTATATTGTTAACAAAAATTAGAAAATCATTTCTCAAATGTGATAAATATCTACATTTTTATTTCCATCCAAGACAATCCATCCCCCAAGCAACTATTTCATATCTTTCAATCAGATTACTCTTTCTCCTCTACTTTTCCATACTTAAAATTCATGTTTCAACATTTTTGCCAGACTATCCTTGCACAATTTAGGTATAATATCATTTTCACTTACACTTTGCAGCACTATCTAAAGTTGGCAATTCGTTCTTTGTAAAGAAACCGTGGACACCGTTCTACGTGTATGTATTGCGCACGTATTACCTATTTATTTACAAAAAATAAATGTATTACCTGGAAATTAACAAAAAAAATTAATTACCCGTTCATTTACTAAAAGAAAAATTACCAGGGAATTTATTTCGGTAGAAAATATTGGTAAATTACCAAAAAAATTAATTACCCGGTAATTTACCAAAAAGAAAAATTACCAGAAAATTTATTTCGGTAAAAAATATTGGTAAATTATCATGGTAAATTATCAAAAAATATAAATTACCATAATTTTACATCACTGGGCAACAGCGATTGTTGCTTTAGGCGGTCAGTGAACTTCGTATACATTTTATACGGACTGTAGTCTTGCAATTTTTTTTTACCTACGTCCTCAAATTAACCTAAAATTTTTAGTGTTTCCCGCCGGTATCCTGCAACCGCTCTTTTACAGCCAGCACTTTCCCAAATCTCTTAATTATGGAGGGATTGGAGTCGTCATTGGGCACGAAATCACACACGGTTTCGACGATAAAGGTACGTACCTAGCTATATACAATTTTTCCCATTACATAATTTTCACAACACGTCCCGTTTACTATCAAATGCTCAGGTTCTTCCATTTGCGATTTTTTTAGGTAGGCAGTTTGACAAAGACGGGAATATGATGCAGTGGTGGAACGACGCCACTATCAAAGCGTTCCGAGAGAGGACCCAGTGCATCGTAGATCAGTACTCGAGGTACAAGATCGACGAAGTTGGCCTCTATGTCAATGGCAGGATGACGCAAGGCGAGAATATCGCCGACAACGGAGGCCTCAAGCAATCTTTTAGGGTAAACACATTTATGAAAGCCTAGATAATAACAGGAAAAAAAAATCTATAACAAAAGTGAATGTGAGAATTCGCCGGAAATTATATTCGAGTGTGTAAGATGACCACTAGAGGGTGTTACAGTAAAGTTAAATTTACTACAGTGAAAATCTGTTTACTATGATTTTCACCCATAATCTGCCAACTTTGTCCAAAAAAAATTGAGAAAAAAAGTGTTTTTGCACTTTCTAAGAAAAAGTGCAAAACATTTCAAAAACTCACACAATTCCTTCAATTTAATTTTTAGTAAGTTTTTACAACGGTCCCGCTCTGTTTACTACGATTTTCAGCCATGATTTGCTATAGTCAAAACGTATCTGAGAAAAATTTTTCTCCAAAATTTTTTTCAAATAATTTTTGACAATTTTCAGACCATTTAATGAGTCTTTAATTACCAATCAAGTTTTACAACGATTTCGATCTGTATACTATGATTTTCGGCCTTGATCTGCTGAGTTTAAACTTTGTCCGAAAATAAACAACAAAATAAACAAAATGTTTTTCAAAATATTTTGCACTTTTCCTAGAAGCATTTAATAGGCCTTTAATTAGTAATCAGGTTCTACAAAATGTTCTGTTTACTACGATTTTCAGCCATGATTTGCTATAGTCAAACGTATCTGAGAAAAATGATCTGCTGAGTTTGAAGTTCGAACACCGTGGTGAAGTGATTATTCTGTACGGAAAAAGAATAGGCGATTTTAAAAAATAGTTGGAAAAATTACAAAAAAAATACCTGATAATTTACAAAAAGTTTAATTACCTATTTATTTACAGAAAATAAATGTATTACCTGGTAATTTACCAAAAGAATTAATTACCTGGTAATTTACCAAAAAGAAAAATTACCAGTGAATTTATTTCGGTAAAAAATATTGCTAAATTACTGTGGTAAATTAACAAAAAAATTAATTGTCGTAATTTTACATCACCGAATGACATTATCATGTAGTACCTATAACAAAATACTCGAAGAATTTGGAGACCCGCCCACTTCAGTGCAAGTTTTTCAGGCTTACCGAAAATGGGTGTCCCAGTATGGTGAGGAGGCGGCCCTGCCTGGCCTAAACATGACGCATGACCAGCTGTTTTTCCTGAACTATGCGCAGATCTGGTGCGGCTCCATGCGTCCGGAAGACGCTCTGACCAAGGTGAGGTCCAGCGTCCACTCGCCGGGCCCCATTCGAGTGCTGGGGCCGCTGTCAAACTCGAGAGATTTTTCGGAGGCCTACAATTGCCCGCTCGGCTCGGCAATGAATCCCACCGATAAATGTAGTGTATGGTAGTTTTTTTATAGGAGTAGCTAAAATTTGTAAAAAGATGACAGTTTTGCATTGTTTCTATATATGTATGTATATTTACCACACACATGCGCACGCACACACGGTCGTAGGTATTTTAACAATAAAATACATAATGCTGGGTTAGGGTAAATTGTTTACAGTACTGACTTACATACTTGCGTGTACCAACAAGGGTAAAAGTAATATTCCACATTTACCCATCTCTATCAAAATGTGTACAAAACAAAAGAAACACCACAAACTTATTTCACTCATTACACTGACAGGCTGACACCGTAACGCGGTTAATTATAACAGTTGAATATTTTTTTCACTTTAGGTTTCAATTTAGTAAATATATAAGTAAATGTTATGTCTGCGTGCGTGAGCTCTTATCTAAAGCACAATTTTGTTTATTATTATTATTATTATACGCTAGTCATATACACACTGTATATATATATACATAATTTATCTAAAGCGACTGACTGAAATAAATTAATTTAAATTGCAAGTGTCCTTCATTTCCTGATGACCGCTGTACAAAATTCACAAAAATTACGCTACACCCTGAAATTGGAACACCTGAAAATTCGGAAGACAATCTGTGAGATTCCCAATCGCTGCTTTTATTGTAGAGTGCCAATTTGTACAAAAAACAGTCGTTTGGATCAATTTATTCCTGATAGAGATCTAGACAGTTCTATCTACAAAGTTTCGCTATTGACTGAACGATGGCAGCACAATGCGCGGTCAACCGTTAAGTGAGAAATTATAAAGAGGCGCAACGTTTATGACGATGCGTGCACAATTTTGGATCCCAGATATATTATGTAACAGCAGCTCTTTGGTTCCGGAATTTGTCAATCTGTCGCTAATCTATTGTTTGCGAATGTTTTCTCTGCCTGTCAAGCCCATTCACAAATCGGACAAAGTGAACCGTCGTTACAACAACAGTTCCGACAGACTGATAAATCTTGGATCCAAAAAACCCCAAGTGTAAACATAAAGGACTGTATTCCTTGTATAAGTTTAAGAACATTTTGCCCTATATAGATTTGTTTTTATTAAGACCTTAATTTCCATGTTACAGGGCGTTAAACTTGTAGGTTGGGCCCGCATTTCGCAAGAAACGTTGCGCCTCTTTATAATTTCTCACTCAACAGCGCTGTCAACACAGCTCTAATTCCTGATCTGTGCGTTGTTCTGTCACAAATCCTAAACTGTGGTTATCGGTGAGGTGACTAGCTTTTTTCAAGCGAAAACAATGAATTTCAACTGCGAAAAATCTTTTGAGGATTTTGGAAGCTCTGGATCGGAATATGTGCCCAAAAATTGTTATTATAGTAAATCCAGAAAATAATTTTTCTAACCTAACTATGCACTTCAGAAAAAATGAAATCATCCATGAGTGAAGACACAGATTATGAATTATGATAGGTTTATTCAAACTACAAATTTTTGCATTCGTACCGTACGTGACGGTTTCGTGAGCAGGCACGGATTTTGTGTAGGGTGACCATACATCCCGCATTGCGCTGGACAGTCCTTCATTTAGAAGTACTGTCCAGCTTTTAAGACTGAGTGGAGACCTCTCTCTGTTACTCACCATAAACTTCTCTTCTTTCATCTGTACTCTGTACTTCTCATTTTTCATCTATAAGCTGTTTCAAATGGACCGAATTAAATACTATCATAGAATGGACTGATGTCCATATCACTTTGGATTTTATTTCAAATCATATTGTTAATAAAATTAAAGAGAGTGATTTCATTGACGAGGTTACTTTTCTTAATATATATCTTAGTAACAAAACAAAATAGAACAGTGGAAAAACGAAAATATGGATATTGACATGAGATGGGCTGAAGTATTTAATTATTTTCAACAAGAGCATATCCGGTTTTCGAATTTTCGCTGTTTGCCCGGTACTAATGCACCAACTGTGAACTGAGAGAGTTTTTTCCGTTATGAACAATTTGTGGACTGCGGAAAAGTCTCAACTTAGTGTTGAGACACTTAAATGTATGTTAATCAGACAAAATATGGAAAAATACGGAGTCCTGTGATGATTTTGTACAAAAAATTAAAGATAATAGATATATTAAAAAAAAATACATAGCGCTGAAAAATATTTGCAACAAAATATCTTATTTTTATTTTTCGTTTGTTATATTCTTCTTTATAATATTATTTATTTGGATATCAATATATTAAAAGTTATAAATAGACTTCTGATTTAAAATTATTTGTATTTAATTACTATACCTCTTGCCGTCCAGCATTGAGTCGTAAAAAATCTAGTCACCCTAATTTTCTGTCGTTCTAAGAATTTTACAAAGCAGTTGGAACGGCCTTATATTTTGTGTTTATACAAAGTGTTTTGCACAGAATACAGAAGCACAGCACAGTCCTTTGTGGTTTTTACTTTTTAGGTTATATTTTAAAAATTGGACGGGTTCATTGCCGCCGCGCCGATATATGTATTATGTTTATTGTTAGAAAACACGAACCTTTATAATAATATATGGTCAATAAACGGTAAAAACAAGCCCGATTCATAAAAAATAAGACCAGCCTTTTACATTTACAAAGTTTAATTTGTTAACAAATGTAAATGATTGTTTCTACAATGTACTTACTTAAAAACCTTGGTACAGTTTCTGATATAATGCAATCAGAAAACCCATTAAATTTTCTGAACATTGAATGCAAAATTAACCGAATTTAAAATCCATTTGTCACCTTAAAATTCCAGAAGGTTCCAAGTGCCGCAAGGTTCAAAGTCCATTGCAGTCCTTTTTTAAAATCGTATTTTTTTCCATAAAAGAATTTAATTCGAGTGAACATTACAGTAGGTGCTGAAGTCATATCTCCAAAATATATTTTGTGTAACTTTCAACTTTATATTTGTTCTCCTGAAACATTTTGAATTTGGCGTTTGGAACCCCCTGGTTTTTACCTCACACTATATAATACATTTTTATCACAATATCTATATATTATATACATTCTAGATACACATTACATACTAAAATTAAACTTTGGTTCACTGTTGAATGGCACCTGTAAATAAATATAGCGTTAGATACATTTATCTTTGTCTAATATCAGAGACACCGATTATGAGTCGTATGGGACCACAAATAGCAATAGCAAAAATGTTCGTCATCTTGAATATTCATTTTGACAAAAAAAATACTTGATTTGTTAAAAATATTTGCCATGGTCGCCTATTTGCATGAAATCGCCGGATTTTCTCCTTCGGATTTTATGCAGTGTATTTATAGTGTTTCCAAAACGGGTAAGTTTTAAAAATTTCGGAGCAGGTAGAGTCAACTGAAAAAATTAAGAAGACCTGAAAACCCCTTCCTACAGTTTTCTTCTGGAGTTACTTGTAAACTATCCCCCTCGGGATTCGGGGCCACAATAAATTGTAGAATAGACCCAGGGTACATCCTACCTGTCGTAAGAGGCGACTAAGGTGACTGAATGGACCGCCTAGCCGCTTAGACTTGACCGGTAAGATCTTCAAAGTTATGCTGGGCGGGCATTGGTGGCACTTGGATGGGTGACCTAGGCAGGCTTGGGCCCGGACTGTGGCGTCTGCCCAAGACCTGGGAACACTCAACACATCTGCCGTGGACGCGTGGTCCCAGATAAATGGTAATGAAGACCAGAGTAATTAATCTCGGTTACTCAGAACCATACTATACATACCATACTATACATACAAATTGTAGAGACTTTGCCACCAGGCCACCCGTCATAAATAGGATGGTTTGAGGAAAAGTAATCAAGTAAAAAGGAGGAATGCACAAAGGGCCTAATGAGGCTAAGTGCTGTGGTGGAATGGGAGTGTAACATTACCTTCCACTATACTCCGACCCATATACATACATACATACTTGTAAACTACAACCCCTTAATGGAGCGGTAGCAGCTTTTATTAAATAACTGGTGAAAACAGTTTTTATTAAATAACTTCAAAAAGATTTATGTACAAAATTATGAAACTTTGGTCATATGTCGTATGTTATCAGAGCAAACTATCACATTTATTTTATGATTTTAGGACAATATTTTGTAAAATTTAGGATGTTTTTAGGACATATTAATGAAAATTAAGTTTTACTCTCAATACTATAAATATGTCTCCATATCAAAAAATATTATTAAAAATGAATTGATGTTTTACATAGTATTTTATGAAAAATACTGGGAGAATATTCTTATTCCCTTCTTTAAAAGATAAACTCATCCGGATATTCCTGTAATATTTTCTACAACTCGTGTTTCGACAACTGTCAATTAAGCTGACAATGAAATTTTTAATCGAATTTTTAGTTTTTTTTCAATTTCTCAATTCGGAAAATAGTCTTAATTAAGTGTTTAAGTGCCAGTATTAAAGTATTAAAAAAAAATTGACAGTTGTCATTTAGCAAACATGACATAATTTTTTTACAACGGAACTACACTATATTTGTATTTAAATTTGAAAAGCCCCAAAAGTTTTATTTGTCAAAAAATGAATTCCTATTGATATCATATTCGGATTTAGCTGTATTGAAACAATTAATTAATACTATTTTTCGAATTGAGATATTGAAAAAAAAAAAAAAATTCGATTAAAAATATCATTTATGCTTGACAGTTGACATTTACGCTTGTCAATTAACCTTGACAGTTATCATTTAGCGAAAAATACGTTATCAATTTTTTTAAGATGAAATTACTTGATTTGTGTTAAAATGTAAAAAAATCCTTAAAATTTTAAATACCTATTCGAAAAATGATTTTTTATTGTACGCTTTTTTGACAGCTGTCATTAGTCAAAACCGGTTTTTGACATGATATTTTCTTTTATTCATTTCGTTTTTGATATTTTAAAATTCAACCTGCGTTGGGCACGGGTTATTATCTTTTTTTCGACTTTTTATTGTTTCATAATTATTTTCTGGGCCTCTACTTCTGATTTAGTGGGAGCACTCAAAAAATCGGGACTTCTCCAAAATAAGGACCACCCTAAATATATATAATCCTCACATCATGACCAACAAAACAGTTTAGTTTGTCAGTCATACCACAGTCTACAGAGAAATAGTCTATGTGTTCAGGAAATAACTTCTTGACATTAGGCAACACTCTTAGTTATTCAGGGACTATCCCTTAATCTTAGTCCATAGACAGATAATGCCACACTCCATCCCCTCTCTTTTGTTTTAAAACCATAGTTGCCCATTGACACTCATCCTATTCACACCTACTTTCAACTCGTCGTATTACACGAAAATAATAATTGTTATTGAAACATTATTATTCCACCTCAACTATCCTTCAACCTATCCATCATACCAGTGCTTTTACCCTATTGTGCAACGATTCACCTGGTTCCAGATACAAGGAGGCCTCCAGCGTATAGAAGACAACACAGAAAGGTATTTAGCACATTCAATTTCCCCCTTATATTTACCTCCCCCCTATGTTTTTGTCAACGTTAGTTGACTGGTCCTTCAGCTAATAAAATTGAACCTTTTAGTTGTAATTAATTATTATAATTATTATAACAAATCTCAATCAACAACACTATGGTCATATTCTTCTTCCAATGCTCGTGTATGTGTACTGATTATAAGATGTGAGGAAATGAACTTAATTTATTTTATTTTATGATTTATGACAGATATTTCCATTTTATGTCGTTTTTAGGACAAAATATTTCATAACGTAATAGAAAATATGTTACGTACATAACATAATAGAAAATATTTGAAAATTTGGATTGCGAGTGTGAGAAAATGTTTAAAGTTCTATACGTAATAAATGTTCTCTTTAGCCTAGCTTTGTATGCTCACATGCATATTTGCTTTAGTGCCTCCAACTATCTCTCATCTCAAAAATGAAAATATCGTTTGAATCTATCTCATAGATGCGAAAAAACCAAAACGGAAAGAAATATTCAACATCAAACTCTCAGAACTTGCTTTATTTTGGAATATAGGTATATTTATTTTATTGTTTTCATTTTTTTGTTGAAAAATTTTTGCTCTATTTTGGTATATACTTTTCTGTTTTAAAGTTTATTTTTCACATTACTTAGCTGTTTTGTACATTTTTATTTTTGTTTCTTGTGGGAAATATGGCTATTGGCGAACCACCCACTAAAAAATGGTAATGCGCTGAAAGCAATACTTCATGAGTTGTGTGGAAACTTGCATTCAATATCAGCTGTGGTGTTGAAAATATGCATTCTACTTTGAACTTCCTAAGAAAAAAAAATGCCTACGCTCATAAAAAATATTGTGTAGGTCAGGGTTGCCGGTTGTTGAACTACACATACTTATTAGGAAGACTATAATTTGGTATATAACAAAGCGATGTGTATTCCTGCCGGGGCGTTGTGGCCTAATTACTGCCAGCTATAATGATACTGCGCTGTGAAAACTGCGTACACGAACTTACTTGAGGTGGGGCTGCTGCAGTGTACGTTTTAGAATGGCACGGGTTCTTAATGACGGCAGCCGGATACATTTCCGTCATCTGTCCCTGTAAAATACCAGAATTACACGACAACCGAATATAAGCATGGGACGTGTGTACAAACCTTATTGATTTCCGGAAAAATAGTACTCAAGTTGAAGTTGGTCAAAGATGTTCCCGCTGTATTCATCGAGGGCGAATTCTCCGGACGCTGGATATTGCATCTGCCTACGGGCGGCAGTGGTAAAATAGATCCCGCCGTGCCCATATCGTTAGTTTGTTTGGGATAGACGGAATTTTTACAGGAAAACGGAGTCGCGGGTGTCAGAAAAGTGGTATGCGGGTGGAAATCGTCGGGTAAAATGGG
Source organism: Tetropium fuscum (assembly GCA_964058915.1). NCBI lineage: Eukaryota > Metazoa > Arthropoda > Insecta > Coleoptera > Cerambycidae > Tetropium > Tetropium fuscum. The sequence goes on along the minus strand of CAXKVY010000836.1, from coordinate 19,669 downwards.
AGAATTGTTAGACCCGGGCTTGGATAGGAATGGAAAGTCGAAATTGGCTGGCACCACATTGGAATCGGCCTTCCGCCTGTGCCGTTTCGAGTTATTCACGACGCAGTTGTTTCCCTCCTCCTTACCGGGCTGTCGGTTCGTAAATTGCTTGTGTTTACCATCCTTGGCCGCCGTACTTGGAATAAGGTTTAGCGTGTCCTGTAGATAGTCGTGAGGGGCCGCTTCGAAGGCGTTTGTCCCGAGATATGACGGAGCGATTGCGGGGGCGGTATACATGAAACTATTCGTCGAATACGTGTTATTCTGTAAGGTAGTGGCGAGGTTATGCGTGAAATTCGCCTGGTAATTTTGATTTTGTGCCACGTAATTATTGTCTTGCGGAATGTCGACCGTAGGGAAGTAGGAAATTATGTTTTCCGCTAAAAAATTGGGCTTGGCCGCAGACGGGGGATACCTTTTGGGTCGTGTATCGTCTGGTACCTGATGACCGATCAGGGCCTCTGCGGAATAACTACTCGAGACGTTTTTATGCGCATTTCTGTTCTTATGCTCGGGGAATATATCGGAATTGTAATTATTAGCGGGCTGACCTTTCGCGTTCGCTACGCAAGTCGCCAGCATGTCCTGCTTAGGCGGCCTTTTTTTTGACGGCTGCGCCGTGCTCTTAGACCTGTTGCCGCTGTTTCTTCTCGTCGTCGACGTTTTAGCGGGGACGCTTTCGAGCTTCGTGTGGTCAACCAGTTGGCTAACCGAGAGAAACGTACTCTGATTTTCGTAGCTGTTAACTTTGGTCCGTCTAATATCTTTAATGTGAGTCTTCTGCTCGAACGGCGGTACGGGATTGCCCAAAGCCAAGTCGCCTACGAGCGTAGGTAGAGTGGGAGTGACATAGTTATGTGGTGTGTCCAAGAAATGCGGGAGTTTTGTAGGCGACCAAGGGAATTGTCTCTCCTCGGCTTCGGGTCGTTGCTGTGGGTGATTTTTCGCTTCCACAGCGCACGTGCCGTTACCGGTGTCAACGGTGGAGGTCGTGAAATATGCCGATGCACTGGTAACGTACGAATTGAACGTAGGGTAGGTTTGGCTAAAATCGCCTTTTGAGAAGGAATTTAATAGGCACTCCGAGGTTTGCAGCCTGTTATCGGGCGTTGTCATCCAGTTTATGGGTTTGTTTTGGCTCGTCTTCATTTTGGCTGCGTTATTACTGCTTCTCTTATCCTTCACGTAAGTGGGGCCCTCGTAGTACCTCGTTGGCAGAGCTGCTTCCGTATAATTGTTGTACGTTAAATGGTACGGTGGTTTAGTTGCATCATTCCTCGGCACATTCTTGTAATAATTCTGGTTAAACGCCGTATCGCGGTGGCAGTTGTAACTGTAATTCTTGCAGTTCGTGTAGAGAGGGTCAGCGTAGTTGCGGTTAATGTGCGCGTAGGAACACGTAGCGCAAGTTTTGGCTGAGTCATTTTTATAGGTGTACGTGCTCGCTTGCGAATAAGTCGTGGGTGGGTAGTACTGCGGCGGTTTTACTTCATTCGTCCCACTCTGGGGCGGATTACATTTGGATGTGTCGCAATTTGAGTTTCCCTTGAAACTTGCCGGATTATGCAGGGCAAATGTATTATCGTCAGGTCTTTGCTGGCCGCCGGTGCTTTCCATGCAACTGTTTATGTTCCTCGGACGTTCTTTGGATTGATTCGGGGGCATCGCTGGCACAAAACTGTTAACAAAAACAGACGCCGTTGCAGTGTTAGTACTACTAGTAGAGGACACCGAGGTGGTGGTGATGGTACGCGGCTTGGCCTCTGCGTTGTAGAAACTCCCGCAGACGTCTTTGGAGGAGAAAAACGAAAAATTGTCCAAGTTCAGGAAGTTCGAGGTAGCGGCGTCGGCGTGTGACAAGGTCGGTTTTGTGGATTCCATTGTGGCCATTTGCAGTAAATTGGGAGTCCCCCTCTGACTTTCCGAGTTTTCTTCCTCGATAACTTCGGTAACTTTGGCGCCGGATGACACCAGCGGAAAGGCCAACAAGAAGGCGGCAGTAGGCGAGGTGGATTCCGGGTTCTGACATCCACTCGGCACTTGCAGAGATGCGAAAATATCGTTGGATAATTCGGAAGGTGGTAAGTTCATCTCGAGATGTTTCATATCGTCATTTGTCGTAGTCATTACTGTTACAGGGGCGGTACTCACGTTGGGGGTAGATACATTTTCGTTAGTAGCCGTCTCGGTACTGTGGAGTTTCTCAAAAAAGGGTATGGTGGCGACTCCCGAATTCGGTACTGCACTGTCTTTTTCCGTATCCTCGGCTTGTTCTTTTTCATTTTTCACTGCATCTGGTTTTTTCACGGAAATATCTGGACTGGCCGCATCGTTACATTTACTGGGGGCATCAGCTTCTAACGGAGAAATTAAATTACCCGACTTATCTATAATAATCAAGCTGGCGGCGGATGGTTCTCTACATTCACTTTTAACCTTCTTGCTTTTACTCTCATCCTCCACGCTACATTTTCTCTTATCTCCCTTCTTTTTATCCGTTCTTAGTGGCTCTCTGGACTTCTTCGCTATATCCTTAACCTTTTCCTCCTTCTTAGTATCAATTAACAAAATCTGATTATTAGCGTAGCGCGAAGTTAAAGCCGGTATGGGAACTTTGTTTACCTGCGTCGTTTTTGTCAAACAATATTTCGCTCGAATAAACGGTAACTTATTAATAACTTTCCCGCTAATTTTCCGTTCAGTCTCATTATCTTGCGTTTTAATGGTCTTCGGTATGGCCTTGAGATTAGGGTTTACGAGTAATTTTGAATTTATGGGTGCCGGTGTCTGAATCTGAGGGATGACAGGCATGATCGTACCATCAGCTAGGATTAACGTACCTGGACCTAACGGTGGATTTGTAATGGCAGGGTTAACCTGTACGAATTTTTTCACGGGCTTAGGTTTAGCTGCAACTATCGTTGGTTTGGAAACCACGCCTAAAAAAAACAATCTCTGACTAAGAATTTTCTCTATACTTAACACATTCATGGACACACTGTGATTAATTGTTGTATAATGTGTAGGTATAATATGACACCTGACGTCTATAGTCGTTTGTTTTTTGGTTACCGTGTCATAAATAAGCTGTTTATATGTCAGCTGTTTACGTCAAGTGTCACATTATATCTAAACAATTTATTTTACAATATTTTTTATATAATTGCTTTTTATTCGTATATACAATTTTTACAATTTACAACATCCATATCCATCGCTGTCTGTGAATGTGTTAATAGGTACTCACCAGACTTTATCGGGTTTTTTAAAGCACTCGTTTGACTTGGAATTAAATAAAATTGTTGCCTAATATCCCTCCTAACAGCAGGAAGTTGTGATAATACAATAAAATAGTTATTGAGTGGAGATTTCTTCTTGTTCTTCCGTTTGTTTGGTGTCACTGCTTTGTGTTCAACTCCGTTTACGATAACAGTCCTATGTTTTATTGGTGTGCTCACAGTTTTTGCTTTTTTCTTTTTACCTTGGGCTACCTTGGATGACATATTTTCCTCTGAATTGAATTTTTTTAATAAAACAACTTTTAAAACTATTATTAACTAAATTTAACGATAGAAAATCTGATTTGACTGCAATATTTTTGACATCAACACCAACCCATAAAAATTAATACTCTAAAATGCATAATTTCTCAAGAGAATCTATTAGTCTATTCACTGCCAACATAATTTTGCAGAACAAATAGTTTACTAAAAATATGAATATAATGTCAAATATCGAAATAAATTTTCTTTCGTTAAATTTACTATAGTAATACCTGACTTACTATCCATTTCCTTTTTCTGCAACACCTTCGCCTGCTCAGCACTAATTTTTTTGGACCATGGTAACCCCTTAAATTTCTTGATAGTTCCACACGCAGATGGTACAGTAATTCCCGCATCCCGAAGCAGATTGCTGAGCTGTTCATTTCGGACCAGTAGTTTCTTTACTCTATCTTGTAATTTCTTAATTATCACGTCCTCTGAAAGCAAAATTAATCGGATAAATTTACCTGTGATTTGAAGTTAAAACAGTACCTGTTGTGGACTTCTTTTCTGGATTGGACGAGATTAGATTGTTTACTTTTTCCTGGAGCTCCTGAATATTCAATGCAGCTTTTCGTAGTATATCTATTTTACTGATGGCTATTGAGGGATCATAACACGGTAGACGCTTCGCCAATTCATCAAAGGCCTCATTTAGTCGTTCCCTTCTTTCCTTTTCCCAGATACGACACTTGCTGAAGATAAAAAAATATAACGAGATACCTAGATATTATTCTCATTTCGGCATTGGCAATAAAAAGCCTACCTACTTTCCCTTGGCATAATGTTACTTAAACACAATTATAAAAATCTGCATACCTAAGTCAGTGAAAACTACATTTTATTTTACTTTCGAAATCATAATTGCTAATTTCCCACTAACTTTATGTTGAATTATTTAAAATCTTTAAAACAAATGAAAAATAAATATTGACTGACGCAAATCGCCTCTTACCTAACCTAATTTTAGTTAATCGTCTGCACAGAACACCCCACCTGGGGTGGGGTGTTCTGTGATCTTCTGTGGTTCCGTTACCGATACAATCTACGCAAAGAAAATTTTTTACGTGGCGCCACATATTTGACAGTGGCCAAAACTGCGAAATAGCGATACAGTGCAAGCATGATACAAACATATTGATGTCAGCGCGCACGTAATGTGACGTCAGGTGAAGTTGGTGAAGTGCCACATTTCTAGTTACTTCCAGGTCACTAGTGCCATCTCTGATTTTGTATCACAAGTTTCTTTGATCTATTATAGTTCCACACCAATTAATTTAGGTCAGTTTAGGTGTTTGATATTGACCGCAGCGTGGCGTGGCGTCCTGGCGTCTGATCAATCAGTTGTGTCACAGATCTGTGGTTGTGTGTTGACCACAGATATTGTGTTGTCTGTGTTCATGTTATGGTTGCAGATGGTGCTTTCCTTTCCAAAGGGTAGAGGCCAGGTCGTGGGGGAAATATTGTGAGTATTTCGTATTTCTCGGTGTACTTCTAAGCGTACTTCTCGTCTTCGATCTGGGCGTCCCATTGACAGTGACTCAATTATGTGCTGTGCCGGCGGTTTCCCGCTCAAACTTGCTTGCTTCTCATCAAACCACGCAAAAAGGCGTGGTACTAGATAGTCGACTATGGTCGGCGACTACGCCGAAAGCAACGACAGTAACGACACGCGCACCGACTATGGTCGACCATAGTCGTGAACGGAAAGCACCCACTAAAGTGCTCGAAGTTAGACCATAGATCTGCAGACCTAGAAGCGTCAGAGTTAAGCGCCAATGTTAAGCTCACAAAACAATAAGGCGACACAGATCTTTGTGGTACTGATTTATGACAAAGAAACGAATAAGTGCACTGTGGCGTTAAGATACGCAACCCCCATGTATATTCGCGTGTTCTGATAGTTTCTTGGTGAGAGGTAAGCGGGGCACCCCGGTTACCGCACCACCAAGGAACTATATGGCTGCATATGTACGCCACCGACGTAGGCCGTTGGAACTAGGATTCCCTGTTGCATGTTATTGCATTTTTAATTTGCCACAATTTGTTAAGAATTTTGAAGATCGATTTTGATTTTGAAAAATAAACAGAGTGAAATGAAAAATGGAAGTGGATTTTAGCTTTATAGGAAAATATTTTTGTAACAGAGGAAGATTGTATTTAATACAAGTTATACGATAAATATGAATCCGAATATGGTACAATATGATAAATTTCTTCAGAAAAGGCAGAATTGTATTGATTCGCCATATCCTGTATAATATGCTTGCTTGCTAACATGTCTGGAAAAGGATCCTGTTCTAAGTAAACCAGAAAATGTAGATAGTGTGGTCACATTATTATCACGGTATTTGAAATTATAGTATTTTTTAATTTTTAATGTATGACATTTCAGTTTTTTCAATTTGAAAAATCTAAATCCTTTGATTTCACTTACTATAAACAGAACTGGCCAAATACTTTGCAACAGTATTTAAAATTTAAATACTTTCAGGATATTTAAATATTTTGAAAATACAGTGAACATTTTGAAAATATTTGTACTTTTTAAAAATTTAAATCTTTTTGCAAAAGTATATAAATACTTTTTGGGATACCGAAAAGTATTTAGATACTTTGCAGTTATGTAACAATTTTATTAAATATGAAATAATTTTAAGTATTTAAATACTTTCAGAATCATTTGCACATTTAACTTTGGAAATATTTGTTTTTTTATCGAATTAAATACATTAATTTTAATTATAAAATACATTCATTTTACGAGGTGGTAGAGAATCGAAAATGAGACTTTCCCTAGAAAATAGATTTTCAAAGTACGCAGAAATAATAAATTTAGAAAAATTATGTTTAATTTAGAAAAAATCCGATATTTTCAGAATTTGTTACAAGCTTCGTTTTCGAGATATTAAGTTTGAAACTGAAAAAATGTCATGTCAAAACGCAGAAATTATATTGCTGAAGTTTTAAAAAAATTTTGGTACCTCTTAAAATTCTTACCAAAATTAACACATTTTTTCATCTCGGATTTCAGTATTTTCAACATGTTTTTAAAGTTTCAAACCCAAATTTCAAAAAATTACGTCCTGATCCAAATTTTGCAAGAGTAACTTTTTTTTCAATGAAATGTGGAATTTTCAGTTATCAATGCCTATATTTTTTTATGAGATGGGTTATGTTATTAGGTATTCGATAGAAACTACCCGTCATTTTCGATTTTCTATAACTCTATGACCTCCTAAAAAATAAATATATTAAAAGCTGGACCACCCTGTACAAATCAAAACTCTTTTGTTTTGACCTTGCTTTTTGAAATAAAAAATGACAGATTGAAAAAAAAACAATATCCACTTCGTCGACAAATAGGTACCTATATCTATTTGTATTTAATAACATCAATCGACAATAATTAATAATATCGTAGGATGCAAATACACCTAGGTATATCAATTATGTATGGTTAATATAAGGCAAATCCGTTGATGGAAAAAGAACTCAACGGCGAATCCAAATATAGGAAAATATAATAATATACCTACCTATATAGGTGTTCTTGTAATATAATAACATACCTACCTATTTTTTATAGGTGTTCAATTTGCAAAAACGGCCCAGCAACTGCCCTCGTATAGTAAAAGATATAAGGAGTAAAGTTTTGATAAATATTAAATGTCCAGAAAAATCTGCGTAGAAATAGCACTTTAAATTCTTAAAATAACTCATTATTTACGGAGATGAAGGGGGTATTAAATTAGATAATTCACCCTGTACATGTAAAATAACTTTGTCAATATCTAACAAAATAACAATATCTTGTTTCTAACAATAACTTGTCAATATCAGAACTTTTGTTGAATTTTTAGCTATTTTCAGGGTAAAAATAAACTAATACCGTTTTAATACTAAACTTAAATTTTTATCTACTAACCTTTAGGAATGAAGTGTATACGAACTACAGTATTTTAAGTATTTATCAATAGTTTTCGTCACCTATTTTTTCTCAAATATGTGTGCCAAAAGTATACCTCGCAAATAATTATTCTTCAAATAAGAAACGTCCATTGACGCAATGTTTATATTTTATATTACCGCATCTTTTTTGATACTGTTCAATACATTTAAACCATCGGCCATCGGCAACTGAGAATATCGTTTTTAAGTTTATTGTTATTTAAGCAGTTCATATATGTACAATACAGGTGTGCTGTCGTCATGATAATATGACAATAAATACACAGCACGCTATAGTCACAAAAATACCCAAATATACCAGTTAATAATGTAGGTAGGTATATTACTGTAGGTACGTATATGCATAAGACACACGATGTTGCACGGACAGCTGTCGAAATAAGAGTAAACTTACGCATATAATATAGAATCCCGAGGATTTCAGAATAAGCGACAACAGCGCGCCGCCCTATATTCCGAAATCATTTTCGCTACGCAAAGCTCCATATACTTGCATATCTTTGCCAATATTGATGTAATCGACTAATAAAAGTAATATGTCTATGGTAATATCACATCAAGTCGGCATATTACCACAGAACGGTAATATGCAGACTTGATTTTCTAAACACATTCAAAAGGGAACGAGGAACGAGTAGTCACTGCTTTTATCCGTCAAGTATATCTACAATAAATTTCGGATTCTCAAATAGTTAAGTACTAAAAGTGAACGTAACAAGTGCGATAAAAAAATGTAAATCAAGGGGAGGATTTTATCCAAATATCACATAGTCATACTTCTCAGCTGCAGTTATGACAATAAAAATTATCAAGTATTTAATACCAATATAATCTTTTTGTATGTATGTGGAACAAAATCAGATAAGAAACAAATTTAATAAAAATGCCCAGAACAGTGGGTATTTCTTGGCATTAACTCGTCTCTACGAATCACCGTCCATTCAAAATAAACACCGTAATAAGTAACAAGACTTTTATTGAACTCCATAAGCTACAGATTAACATGTCTTTATAGCATACACAATTACTTCCAATAATTTATTTACGACATACAATTACATTTCGAGGGTTTCCTATAAATCTTGGCCATAAATTACAATAATATCTGCAATCGATCAAATTACACTACATAAAATATTTATAATAGATCAAGAGAGTATTTATTCTTAACAGATAAAACAAACAAAATATTTATAATAGATCAAGAGAGTATTCTTGACAGATAAAACAAATACATCGAGAACCATTAAGAGCTTGTATAAAGTAGATAGAACACTAACTAACTAACTATACATTCCTATGAAATAAGACAAAGTGATCCGCGGAGATTTTTGTAGCGGGTACGTAGATGACTCTTGAAACAGTTACTTGACGAGGATTGAGATTAAACTTACATATAAATAAATTCTGTGGGTACTAATAAAGGTTTATAGAGGGTGTATGTATGCACATAGAAAATATTAGTGTTACCACTCGCTTTCTTAACATCTGGTCTCGTAGAGGCCACTTCTACCGATGTACCGCACCCATTTGATGACGTCATGATCGGAATAGTTAAGTTTCGGCTCAAACACCTTCAGGTATCTAACCTTGAAGCCCGAAGGCGCAAATGGCACTTCGAAATTCATCGAAATGGGAGGACGGGTCCATTTTTTCTTCGTGTCCGTCTCCAGGAGCTCTATTTCCGCGGAGAGCTGCGTCTCCTTCATCCCGGCCATTCTTTTAATCCTGCAAACGGAAAAAAATGACGTAACTGTAGATATAATATCACGACTTACTTCCAGACGATGGCGTTTTCCGAGGCCTTGTACTTGGCCTTGCCTTTCAAACAGATCAGTTGCACCCCAGAAGTGTTTAAAGGCGTGGGAATTTTCACCTCGATTTTCTGCCCCAACAGCGACGGCTTGAAATTACTCTTAAGCACGACTTTCACCTCCATTTTGGTGCGGCCGACTTCGCGGACCAACGGAATCACTCGAAACGGTAAAGATATGTCTTTTGTCGTACGATATCTACAAAATTAACCACCTGTATATAACCGGATCGACGGCGAAAATTTATTTCACGTACCTCATGAGTTCAAATTCGCCATCTGGCGGTATGAAGCTAATGGAATGTTCGGTTTCGAATTTGCTCAGCTTCACGCACTGATGGAACTGGCAGTCATCTATAACGACCACCGGCTTGCCCGATCTGGCCGGATCGGAGTCGGACGTCGTCCCCAGACTGCCTTTACCCTTGGCTTCCATCACGATCTTGTCGTTGATGCCAAACTTGCACTCGGGCATGCCCGATAGGTAGGATTTCATCACCACTTTGCCCGCCACGTGCGCGGAGAGCACTTGACCTAAACAAAACACACGCTACAGCAGGGCTCTCAGAGCAAACTATCACATTTATTTTATGATTTTAGGACAATGTTTTGTAAAATTTAGGATGTTTTTAGGACATATTAATGAAAATTAAGTTTTATTCTGAATACTATATTTTATATGTCTCCATATAAAAAAATATCGTTAAAAATGAATTTTTGTTTTACATAATAAGTATTTTATGAAAAATACTGTCAAAAACCGGTTTGACTAATGACAGCTGTCAATAGAAATAAATTTTTTGATTATTCACAATTGTAAGGTTTTTTTTTTATTTTAACACAAATCAAGTAAAGTTTCGTCGTACTGTTTCCGATTGACCTTTTTCTTTTTGAGAAAAATAATAATAATGCCCCGTTCTCCAAGGTCGCGGGAATTTGAACGAACGTAAAGGTAATTACAAAGTGAAATTTAATTATATCAATAAAAAAAATAGAAAAAAATAAATGTTGGGCACCACCAACGAGATTGAACAGGTCGCTGGTCCTGACTAGCTGTAGCGGAGAGATATGGTCGTGAAATCGAAGGCCGTTGCGATACAAATAAGTTCGGTTTGTATTCTTACCTACGCCGGCTTTTACTGCAAAAACACTAAGGCAGGCTGCTTACGTTCACTAAAATATTAAATAATAATCCGCCGGCTAAGCGGATTAAGGACAAATAAAAACGAAGATTTTGTGTTTAAATTACGGAGAAAACAAAACGACAATCCGTCTTAAGTCTACAACGCGAAAAAAAATCTAAGGAATTATCATAAGTAGGTATCACTGCAAGCACGAAATGCAAGGCAAAACGCGAATTGAAACGAAGGCGAAATAAACGAAATAGAAGAACACAAATGCGACAAAATTAATTAATCAACAAGTTTCTAACGTTAAGTTCCAGAGGAGAACAATATTAATCATAAAAGCACGATTCAAAAAAGGCGATGTCACTGTCACTCAAAAATGCGCGGAGTCCCTGATTTTTCAGGCAGCCGCGGTTCCGCTTTTTGTTGGTCGGCGTCACACGTAAATATATATCGAAAATCGTATTACCCATAGCTTGCATTTCGCTGTGCAATCTATTGCGGTATGTAACAGTACAAAAATTATTAACATGTTTTTCGCTAAATAACAACTGTCAATGAAGATGTCATTAAAATTTTCAATCGAATTTTTAGTTTTTTTTTTCAATTTCTCAATTAGGATATTAATCTTGATTAAATGTTTAGAAATAAATGTCGGTTTTGATATAAGGGACAGTTGTCAATAAACATAATAAATCAAAAACGGTATATTAGTGTCATTTTATAACTAATAATAATAATTTTACAGTAATAACATACTTTTATATTTTTTGAAATTTCCTGTTTTATGTGAATGTATATTATTATCAACAATAATAATAATATATAGTAATTAAAATTAATTCCAAAATAAACACTTGAATGTAGATTTCTTTGTTGACAGTCATTGAATTTTTTCAAAAGATTCGATCTTGCGACAAACTTTCTTGACATTCAACCATCTGAATGGATAAACAATGAAGGTTTTTTGGCAGGTCAAGCTTTCGTCAATAATTGGAAAGTTATTAATGATTCTGCAGAGCGAATGGTCAAACTGCTGACAGATTTTTCGATGTAAATCTACTAAAGATATGAATCAGTTTCAATATATTATGCAAATTATAATGAGATAATGATCATTGTAAAAAAAACCTTGAAAATGTAAGGGAACGCTCGTAAAAACTGCGTACATTAAATAGTTATTTATAAACTTAAAAAATAGTAAAAAAAACAAATTTCACAGATATTAATTTCAAAAACCAATATAAATATTGAAATTTTTAGGTATGATATTTAAATAAGACCATTTTACACTTAAAATAATTATTAGTTATAAAACGACACTAATATATTGTTTTTAATTAAAATGTCTATTGATACCTGTCATTTATGTCAAAACAGTGACATTTATTTCGAAATTAATAATACCTTACAGAAATCGAAGAAAACATTTAAAGTGTAATTGAGATGTAATTGACAGTATTAAAGTATTAAAAAAATTTTGTCATTTGGCATTTGGCAAAAATGACATAATTTTTTTACCACGAAACTACACCATATTTGTATTTAAATACAAAAAATCCCAAAAGTAGTATTTGTCAAAAAATTAATTTATATTGATAACATTTTTGACAGCTGTCAAGAGTCCAAACTAATTTTTGACATCATATTCGGATTTAGCTGTATTGAAACACTTCATTAAGACTATTTTCCGAATTGAGAAATTGAAAAAAAAACTAACAATTCGATTTTCTACAGGCTATGCACACATACAGGAGAAGTAGGCTATGGTTATATTCTTCTTCTTTTTCTTCAAATGCTCCTGTACGTGTACTGATTATAAGATGTGAAATCAATTACTTAATTTCTTTATTTTACGAATTTTATGACAGATATTTCCAATCTAGGACAAAATGGCTAATTTTATGATTTCCATGATTTTATGAGACTCAGAGAGCCCTGCTACAGCAAAAACTATAAACGTAACAAGTCACTTAGTACGGAGATTACTTTGTAAATGGAGAGAAATATGCAAGAGACATTAATTACTACCTTGTGGTGACATTAACAAATTAACGTACTCCAGTACGTCCAAAAACAGCTCGTTACGGCGATACTTGATTCCCTCTCGCCGCCATCCAATCTGACCTGTCACTTGAGATGTTATCTGCGCTTGTTCTTCCTTTGTAGCCGACTTAATACCCTGTTGGGTGATGAAGGTTTTCAGTACCCCCGTATCAGTATTTTGAGGATATCCAAAGTCCAATATTTCTAATATAAAATATCACTATATTAATAACACACAAACAATAACTATTACGCAAACTCTCACCATCCAGTAATTCATAAATCAACACAAAGTTATTCTTAATGTTTTCCTCTGAGATTTTTCCAAAGTACGATTGCATCACCTCTATAATCTTCAAGAGAAACTCAAATACCATTGCGGCGTTAACATTTTGCTTGGTGACTGCCGCAATCCAGATGTTGGCTCTCTATTAAAACATTTTAATTATACCCCAGGATTTTAATTATAGTCACGTAAATAATCTACCTTAATGTGAAAAAATGATGTACGTGCTATATTAGTAACTGGTGAACGGACTTGCTGCCGAGCGTGAATAACATTGACTCGAAATGCGTCCACGGCATTTCTTCCAATGTCATCTCGGTACACGCGTGAGATCAGCACCTCCCCCTTGTGATTGTACACAAATAATCCCCCAATCATCGTGCTGATCTCGGACGCTTACCTAAAAAACTACAGAAAAATAAAAAATACATCATCCATAAACATGCCTTAAATCACAGGATAAATGTAAAATTAATTTAAATTGTGTATCATATATATCATTGAAATTCAATTAAACCGTTGATTGAATGAGTTCTCATTAAAACAACGATTAAATACATTTTAGTGGGTGTAGTCTACAGTGGAAGATTAAATTGATAATAGGTTTTACATTAGAAATGGTATTGATAGCAAGGAATATTAAGATTGAAAAATTAAATGCCATAGTACAAGTTTTACTTACTGGGATATTGGACCATTGGAATAAGTATACGAGTATTTATAATTAATTATACAAAATAATGAAATCTGGAAAATTATTGATGTCAATCACCAACAGATTGAACCACACCACACAGTTCTGTGCATACAGTTGTCTCTGGCATACAATCGAATCTGATCGAATACAAATGGCAACGTAACAACCACAGACCATACAGTAACAACGATTATAGACTAAACATGATTGCTTATCCCCATAAGAGCAACGTTAGACAAATCTCGTAGGCCCCCACCACGCTTTTGACGTCAGCGGATACGTACGGCGTAGGTTCATTGCCCCACCGGTGTATTTCCCGGCGTTTGTGAAGTGTGTCATTTGTACATTAACATCGTGCCTAGAGAAGCCTAGCATCAATTTGGACGTCAGATCTTGTCTAACAACACGTGGCCGATAAGCAATCCTGTTAACGTAAAACGTAACCATAGATTACATAGAGAAAATGAGAAAAGTGACGGAACTGAAAACACAGAAGAGGGAGCTGAGTGAGGAGCGGGTAAACATTCTATGGTAAACATACAACACGGCTCCCTCAGCCTAGCATGCTCCAGTTTATGCTGTGCCTTTCTTGGTCTGTGATGCTTGCTGTCAGTTGTGCTATAAAATAAAAATAAACGATTTAATTTTGTTACTTCATAGATAAAGAATTCATGGTTACTTACTTTATGTGCCATGCCCAGAGATATAGAGAGGGGAGAATGAGCTTCGACGTGTGCGCATCCAAATTCAGGGCGACGGCAAGGGCGCCGCCATATTATATACATTGGCGTTGCCATTCTTAAGAACCAAATTTTACTACAGTATATCTCCGTCTTTGTTAATAGGCTTATCTTATTGATTATTGGACGATTTTTTGAATGCATTTTAAATTTGACCAATAGAAATTCAATATGCTTACATAGTTCTTTTATGTTTGGGGGTTGACACACTGATTGCTCATAATCTTTCCGAACTGTCAAAGTGGATTGTTATTTTCGTAGGTGATTTTGTGTTATGCATTTAAATATTTATTTGAAGGTGCACATTATGTCTTGTATCGTGAAGTGCTGCAAAAATTACCGGATTCGAAAGCCTCCCGGAGTATCTTTTCACCGATAAGTATTTATTTATCACCAGTCTTAATTTATTTTTCTGTAACTATAAATTGATGTAGGTAATGGATGGCCGCCTTCATTACGTACATCTATTATCAATTTACACTATGTTGTTAATAGTTACAAAGAAATATATTAGTAATATATTAATATATTATTATTGTTGTGCATAATCGTTTTGATTTTTTCAATCAGATTTCCTCGTAACAAATTTGACCAAAATTTGTAGCTAGAAGCCTTGGAAATTGAGGAAGCAAATTTTAGTTGGTCGGTCAACAAAGTAGTTTGCTCTAAGCATTTCCAAAAGGAAGATTTTGTTGAATTTCCTGGAAAACGCACATTGAAGAAAATGGCAGTGCCTAGTACGAATTTGGATATTATTGACTCAATTTGTGGTGCCTGATGTGCTGGAAAAATATTCTTGAGTGAAAAATCCTTTTATTATACCTAAATGAAAAGCCCCAAACTTTATCCTTTCAAGAATACGAACAACTTATAGATCTCACTTCTGATTCTTCACTAAAACTAGAAAAGCAATCAGTAGCAGAATTTTGGTGCAATCTTAAATAGGAGTACCCATGCATACCTATCAAAAAAAGGTATTTCTGCTAAAAGCACAATAAAAATTTAAAAAAATAGGTTAATTCATTTTAGTTTTACTCCCACCTATTTTCTATTTCTGTTTGCAACTAAATAACATGCGGGGCTCCGGAAAAGTACACGTTACCACTTTATTTTACAATTTTTAATTTTTTCTCTTATAATCTCCGATAATATGACAGCAAAAATGAGTGTTCTTTAAAAAGATATTACCTACCTACTGTAAAAAAAAAGGTTTCTCGTGAAAGTCTATATTTTAAAAAAAATATATTTTTCATGAAAATTCTGGTGTCAGGAAAATGCGTGACCTTGAAAATTTCAAAAATTTTCGTCTGCGGCGCCGGTTACACCAACAAAAATAGTGCTCTGGATACCCACTGGGGCTCCGTCATATTAAATTACACTCATAGGGGCTCCGCCGTCGATAAAGTTTGAGAAACGCTGGTCTAGATAATTGGCGCATGCAGGAAATTTAACAAAATTTTGAAATATAGCAGTGCTAAAGTACTGAAAATTATATAAGTATTTCAAAATTTTGTTAAATTTCCTGCATGCGCCAATTATCTAGCCAATAAAAGGTGCGTACTGTAAAATTTAGAGAAAGTGACTTACGATACTTTGGCAAAAAGGTATCGAATATCATCTGTTGGGCTAACAGACCCCACCAAATTACTCTTGATATGTTTAAATCACCAGACTTCCTAAAGATTAAATATATACAAAACAGTTTGCATATTCATTTAGTTCTCTTTGTTAAAAATAAAATATTAAGTGGATGATCGTTGATAAAATGACTGCAATTCAGTCATGCAAAAAATTGAGCCTGTTTTAAAATCCAACCCCATTGACCACATGCATATATAATTATGTATTTTACTGGTTGACACATCGATTTTTTTAGATAATCCTGCCAAAAAAAATGTTACGCACGCCTCTGGTCAGTGTATAATATAGCGGTGTATAATATGTATTAAATTTGCTAAGTTTTTAATATAATAACATTCACACCAACTCAATTTGAGTTCAGATCACTTTATATTCATATACAATTTTAGACAAAACGTAGAGTGCGGCTACGGTTCACAAAACAAAATACGCATTTTTTGCGAATAAATATGAATCAGTAAACTTATAACCAAAATAACCATTTAAATTTCCCAACGATTATTGAGTTAGTCTATAATCCTTGGTAAGCTCCCTCTTCTGTGGCATAACATTCTCTGTGCGTAACATCTACAAAGTGACAGTGGGATCACACCACAAAACCTGTATTTTTTCAACCACATACATCCATTACCACTTATACATGCACTGTTTAGTCCGGATTAAGTTGGGTCGAACTAGTAAGTCCGGTTATGTATACGGTTGCTATATTTATTAGCTCGGTCTTAGTTCTGTTCCAAAAATCATGTAAACGTTTAGCTCGCAAAAGCAAAGGTTGATGGCTTATCTTTAGTTAGTAATAACGTGTCATGTATATAGACAAGTTAAAGGGACCTAAGTTGACGCATGTTAGTCCAAACTTAGTTAGTACGAACTAAACAGTGCATACGTGGTACTTGGCGCCGAATAGACAGTGAATGCTTTGACAGTACTGCAGTCAGTGCAGTCTTATTAAGCCGGCATCCCACGGCGCGTGGCTTGGCGAACCTGGCTCGTGGCTTGGGCTTGTGGAAGCTCGCCCAGGCTTGGCTCATTAAAAGGCTTGGCAAGTGAATGGGTATTCCCACGACGTGTGTTAGCTCGTTGTGCGGATTCGTGCTGGCTCGGCAAAACTTGCTATTTAGTCTTGCCAGTGAGGTACGTACAGTACACTTCGGTTTCACTTCAGTTCATGATACTTTGTATCATGCTTCAGTTTTGAACATGAATAACAGACGAAGACGTGTTGCAGCTTGTGCTTTTTTCAGTTCTGAATGTGAAAATTTCACACTCATTTTCCCTTCTATACGTTTCCAAGCATCATGTACAAGGTTTCTGATTTTATGATCTGGATCTCTTGGATTCCAAATCGCTGGCTCCCCTTCGTATAACGACAAAAAACTCTAACACTCTGTCATCTGACCATTTCATTTCTAAAATAAATTAAAAGCTCTTTTCCTCCGCAACTACAAGACGCTACTGAACTGAAACCTCAGCAACACGCTTCGATAGTCGTTGGATCGGGTTGGAAGTATATGAGCCGAGCCCGAAGACGCGCGCCTTCCTTTGACTCGCATCAGATTTACCGACGATAAGCTGGAAAACACAAGCCTCCCCAAGCCGAGTCGGAAATGACGAGCGCGTCCATTCCCATGGCGCATGGCTCGGCGAGTCTTGCTCGTGACTTGCCAAGCCACGCGCCTTGGGATGCCGGCTTTAGATACTTTAGTTTACTTTAGATGTACGCTGCCTATCTGAGCTGCCTTTAGTGCATTCTAGTCGTTCGCTGTTCGTGACACGTAAACACAGATATGTCAATATAATTATATAAAAAGTCCAATGTTTGTTTTTGTTCTCTATTGATCATTTTGGGTAGACGTCTTGCCATTTTGCCAGGGGGCAATACAACACAACATAAATATCGATTTTTTACGTTGTCGGTTGTAAGAGCAGAGAGGGATCAACTACGATTTTTTAAGATCTCCAATGCCTTGAAAAGCTGAGTAGAAAGACTATTATCAAAGACATGTCTACAAAGTTGGGCTTAAAGATGGTGATTTAAAATGGGTCAATTGTCAGTTTGAAACAAGGCTTTGGGGAGCGACGGCAACTTTGGAATCCGCGGGGCCGCATGCCCTGTATCTGCGATCGTACAGATCGTAGTGACAATTTCAGCTCAGTCGAGCAACTTTGTGACACAATTTCTGTAAGGTAAAGTAATCTAAAAATATTTTTTAAGGAACCGACTGGTCGGGCAGAACTTATGCCATGTACACGCATTTTTATTATTTAAGTCCCATCGTCGATCCTGTGAGAAAAGTAATTATAACAAAAGTTGCCGCCTCGCTGTAAGAGAGCAATCTGAGTTTCCTTCATCCAATCACAATGTGACCTGTGGCTATTGTACATACTGCTTTGTGGATGTTCTGTGGTCAGGTACTGGGAGAAGTTTCATGTTGTCTCATCTCCTGGTTTGCGACTTTTTTCTTCTTTCTGATCTCTGACCACAGATACATGATATAATATCAGAGAACACTACTGTTCTCTGTAACCAACATAACCTCCTTTTTATTGTTATGCCATTAAATTCAGAAGCTGATCGAGCTGTACTTCTTCCTTGATAAAAACTCCTTTATGCGATGTGCAAAGTAGCCCACAATCAAGTTTTAAAATTGTATAGGGATTTACTGAGATATGGTGAGCAGTTGAAGTTCACAGATAAAGATTTTTTCGCTCAGCGAGTTAGAAAAGAATTTGGAAAATATAAGGGACTTACAGATTCAGAAGAAATAAATTACAGGTTTGAGGTAATATGGAATAAAACGCTAACATAACATAATTTGCTAATGTTGGGTATTTAAACTATTATGGTGTTTATATATGTTTCAGAAAGGGATTATGTTATTAGTAAAACGTTCTGTGCAATAATGTTCTTTAGTAGAAGGGTAGTAATCGTATCTGTTTATGATAGTTTATTTATAAGAAGTAAGCATTGTATTGATTATTCAAAAGTACCAATTGTACAAGAGGACGAATTAGAAGAGATGCACGTAAGAGGATCGGGTCCAGGTGGTACAAAAGCAAGCAAAACATCAAATTGTGTTGTTTTAAAACATAAACCAACAGGTAATAATTAATCTATCTAATTAGATTTGTACTTGCAGAATTGTTTTTTGTAATAGGTTACAAAATTCATTTTTTTCAGTACAAATGTGTTTTATAGGTATTGTAGTTAAGTGTCATGAAACACGGTCTCTAGAGCAAAATCAAAAGAGGGCTCGATCACATCTTACTACTAGATTAGACAATTTAATCAATAGCCAAAATAGTGTTGAGGCTCAGTTAAAGATGTTACTAGAAAAGAAAAGCTTATTGGCTAATAAAAAAAAGCAAAAACTCAGAGCTCTAAAAGAAGATTGGAAAAACAGGGAAAATTTAACATAGAGTAAATAATTATTATCCTAGAAAATTATTAATAAATATATTACCAAACATGTCTTTATCTCATTTCGGAAAAATATACAGGTATTTCAGATGTTAATCGGGGAAATTTACTAGTCAATGGAATTCGCAAAAATAATATGAAAAGTTCATATAAACTTGATTAATTTTACCAGAGATCAAAACGGGTTTTAATTTTCTTTTCAAAAAACGACGCACCGGAGAGAAATAACGCGACAAACCTTTTTTGTTCTAACTTGAACATGAAACTCAAACAAATTTTTTAATTTTAACCAGTGTCAACATGTCTTTATCTCATTTCGGAAAAATATACAGGGTATTTCAG
>CAXKVY010000835.1:0-26903 GCA_964058915.1 Tetropium fuscum | reverse complement strand
TATATTTAGTTATACTACAAAGTAATATTAGTTGCATTACTTTTTTAATATATACATACAAAATTATTGAGTATAATATATATTAGTAGTTGCTATTTTAAAACACCAAGAGCATTAATACTAACGGGTAAAACACTTGTTTCTTTTTAATATATTAGACATCTTCTACGAACGAGTCCTACCCGCCGCAGTCATATTACCACTATTTGTTTTACCAATAGCATTAATCTGAGACGTGCCTTTACATGTGCAATGTGACGCCACCATAAATTGCGATTGCTTGACAGTCACTGGTAGGGAAATGTACAAGGAACATCTTCTTTGCATAGACGGGATGAGTTATGCGATATTTTCATTAAAAATTCAGATATTAGTACACAAAAAAAATAGGAAAAAAAGAAGGAGGTCGTTTTAAACGTATGAAAAGTATCGTAGGCAGCGCCATCTACAATGTGCATCAGAAATATGAATGGATTTATATTTTTCACCCCAAAATACCTCGCATCACTTATTTCACACCCTGTATCTAGGTTATATGTATTAAGTCCTTACAATCTTAATTAAGTACTCTAAATACTTAAAGTACTACTAAATACTTAATTAAGTACTTAAAATCTCAATTAAGTACTTACAATATGTATGATATTGGAAGCGTGAATTGAGGTGGGTATTTTCTCAAATATTTTACGGTTTTTCAATTACTGGGGGTGGTAAGTTTTTAAATGAACAGAGTATATAGGTATATTGATTTTTTTATAATATAGTGCAGTATATGGGTTATAATTATTTCATTATTAGTATAAAATATAAAGATTTATTTTATATACGCTATTTTACACACATTGTTATGAACCACGTCTACTCAGCGTTCGATTCCATAGCAGGGATTCAAATTACTACATTGAACAGCTCCTCCAGATTATACATATATAAACTCAAAGATCATCTATGTGTGTCTGTGTGTGCCAGTGCGGAATTATCGTTATCAAACATCTCACCGGGCGGCCGTAATTACCGGGGGTATTTCCCTCAAAAATTAAGTTCAGTTTTCCAACCAAACATCGGTGTTTGCCGAGACCTGATTAATATTTGTCGAAGTAATAACGAATCAATAACCTAATAATGTAAAGCAAACAAAATCAGCAGATGCCGGGGCTTAAAACTCGGCTAATTTGTTTCCAGCATTGGGGGTGTTCAAAGTGAAGGATAATTCAATTTGAACTGTTGCTAATGGGCCTGTATCTTTGATGTAAAGCAGACACTGAAACTAAAATGAAGCTGGGTAACAAATTGGTAGAATTTGGCTTGAAGGTGTTCGTTTGCATACGTTTGCCGATGCCTCTAGATCAATATTTCACTTTTCTGTGGTGTAGAATATCTTAGTGCAGCATCACTCTGTATGCTGTTGACGAGCTCGTTGAGTTTCCCCGTCTTACGAGCATGCAGGCGATGCGGTGTTCCGTTGGCATCGCGAATTAAACGGTCTGTTGGCTGGTTTTAATTAAGGGCAATTTCAAAAGGCAAACAGCGGAAAAGAGTGAAATGTGAGCGGGCGGTATCGCAATTTGTTTAAAATAACGATGCACCTGCACAGCCACGAGAGCAAAAACCCGCCCAGAGCTGGAGATTTGCGTTTAACTTGAAAACAGATTCGTAATCGCTTTCCATTGCTGCATGAAATTTAAACTGAAATTGTGCCGGAGCGCCGCGCCGCCACGTTTTAATTGCAAAGCGAAACGGAACGTCTACTAACTCCCAGTGCCCAAACCGGATTTCGTTTGCCAATGATAAATGTAATGTGTCCCGAAATAGTTTTTATTGAATCATCGCGTTTGTGCAGCGTCCAGCTAATGCAACAGCAGGGTGGAAGAAATTAACCAAAGTGAACGCATGTATAGCGTATGGTCGGATCGGAGAACCTGGCAGGGCATGTCACGAGCTACAGGCATAGAACTGGCCCATAAGATAATGCGATTGTTCTAGTTCAGCCCTTGTCATATTATCAAAAGCAAAGAGCTTCAATTAATAATAATCCAGTATCATTAACGCTAGTACCTGCACTAGCGCTAATCCGGAATTATTAGATAGATTAATTATAGAAAATCATTGCGTATAATCCCTCTATTTTATATGAGGCCCTAATTGCAACCGTGTAAATCCGTAAAATATGTTGCTCGTTTGTTTTCGTCTCGACTCTTTTGATTTCAGGCAGGCTAAGACGAAATAAGGGTGACGTGATGATAAACTCTAGTTATCTCAAGTTTGATGGGTCTGCTAGTGAGTTGGGTTGTCTCCCGGCGGAAAACAAGAAGACACTGATAAGCCTCGGGATTTTTTACACATCCTGTAGCTATATCCACGTTACGGAATTAATAAGAATAAGCTATTACATTTCTTAGGAAATTGTAGTTGTCTTCTCGTTTGATCTTAAAAGGATAATCCTTATTATACTCGTCGGGTCGCTGCGGACGTAAAGGGTATATACGCTTTTGATCGGGAAACACTAAAATTTTCAATTTTCTTCGGATATGCAAAATATTGGTACCATTGTGTTTGTCATCAAATTTTAAAAAACTTCTGTTCCAAAATGTGCGTCCGTCCGTCCGCCCTTAAAATCGACCAATTTATAGCTTCTTTAGGGCGTTGAAGAGGATTCCAAGATGGCGGATATTTTGGATATTTATATGGTCCGAATCGATTCAAAATCGGTGTCTCGGTAATTTTCGCGATGACTAATATTTTGTAAAAATTAATATTCAAGATAGCGGCTCCAAGATGGCAGATATTTTGCAATTTATGATTAGAATCAACTAAAAATCGGTATCTTGGGAATTTTGAGGTCTGTGATCACAAATATTGGTTCAAAATCAATATTCAAGATAGCGGCTCAAAGATTGCTCTCGAATTTTGCCATTTAGTCAAAAATCCCAAATTATTTATCAGTATTTTTAAAACCTTTATGTCATTCAGCAGTCAGTAGTCTGTAATTGTCCTTATAGCACAATAGTCGTAACCATATAGTCGTAATGTTCAGGATTCCATGGTTCCTGGATATACACCCTGCCAGTATCACACATGTTTTTCTATTTACGAGTCCATGCTACCAAATGAAACATCCGACAAATGCTGCATACTTTATATTTTATGTTAAATATCCAACTCAGCGACGAGTATCCTATAGAATATTATTATATATATCATATACATTTTTTATTTTTACTAGTTTCTCCTTCCCAGCGCCTAGTGAGCTTTTATCGGATTTACTATTTTCATATATTTATTATATATTGAGTTCAATTCATTTGTTGGGCATCAAAAAGATTACTTTTAAGTTTTTATATTTTATATAAATATCTAAGTTCACAAATTAGATATATTTTTTTATAATTTGTAGTTTCCTATAAGTGCAATGGAACACTAATTTGTTTTTTAAATGTATTAAAAAGAGTGTTAAGACTTACTGCGGTACAAAGTAAGTACCTAAAAAATATTTATTTTAATAGCCACTATAAAATATCTAAGAACCTAAACTAACCTGATCTCTTGCTCAAATAAACAATGTAAACCCCCACACAAGTGGGAATAGAATGGGACACTCGTTTCACGTTAAGGGATATATCTTAACGACTTATTTTAGATTTACATAATCTAATAAAATGAATAAATATATTTTGTAAATAATAGTTATAAATATAATAGTCCGCCATTTCGGATCCGCGATTTTGATTTTTTTACGTTCGACTCAAAAATTGTATTGAGTGACCTTAAACACCGCGAAGTTTCAAGTTTGAGACAAATCGGTTCATAAATAGGATAGTCTGTCATTTTCAATTCGCCATTTTGTTTTTATTAGGTTTGAGTCAAAAATTGTATTTAGTAACCTTAAAAACCGCAGTTCCGAGTTTCAGTTTGTAATAAAAAAATTGTATTGACACCGGAACTCTATGCACCTACCAAATTTTAAGTCTGTAGCTCATCGGGAAGTAGGTAGTTGAAGAAGCTGTTGCAAGATTTGAAACAAAGATATAAACAAACGAATACCTATACGAAGCCAATCTAAATAAAACCATTTAAAAATCATGTGCATTTCCATGTTATTGAGCGACCAAGTCGAGTGTGTAATTAAATTAGTGCTATATTAATTATTAAATTTATTTCATTTATTCAAGTGCAGCGTACCTATTAATAACTACAAAGAGTCAGCTATTAATTTAGAAACAGGTCGGTCTTTATCGTGGTCTGCTGGAAATCGATGAAACCACTGATATTTAATTTATTGAAAGAACAGCTACTTATGAAACCTACTTGTAAAAAGTACTGCTTTATATCTACTTAATTTAAACTATTTTCACGTGTTTCACACAATAGAGCTACGCGATATGCTCAGGTGTCACCAAATGTGATTAGGTGTAATTAATTAATGCTATATTTCCACAAGTTCAAGGTGGTAATGGGTGGGGTATATGGGCTCGTTCTCGACACGATTGTCTCACAAAAAGTCCGCGAGATATTTATGGCTTCATTAGTATGTATTAATGCGGAGTACTTTTCAAAATTACTTTCCGCTGCGGTGTCAGTTTGATAGCAGACACTTAATCAGCGGAAACGGCGGTTTGAAGAATTAGTAATTTTAAGAAGAAGTATTGTCTATGCTGTAAGGCGATTTTAGAAAACGATAGGAAATGGCTTACAAGTGGATAATTTTATTTTCGATGCTTAGTGAAATAAACACAAGTTTAATTTGTTTTCGTTAATTTATCTTAAACACTCAGGAAATAGTATAACGTATTATTCTCATTCATACTATCTCTGTATCTAGAAATTACTGTCAAAAGCCTTTTGTGATTATTATTGTGTGTCATTTTTTACAGGTGCTAGGTTAACTAGGTACATTATCTCCTAATAGTCAACAACTTTTTTAATTTGTCACAGGACACCATCGTATTTGTAGGCCTCTATTTTAATGCTTCTAAACTAATGTTGTTGGAGAAGATTTATTGGCATTACTTACTGCTTCTACTCCAACCAGAAAAATATTTATTTTTTTAAACCTTGGAAGGCTCAACAGCGATCGGAAATATATTCATCCCATACTTTCCGTTTTTTCAAAATGCCAAAATCATATACTATTTTTACACGCAATAACTAGCTGCGATATGACATCATTCTTCTTCGGGAGGGGTAAGAACGATTTTTAAATTGTTTGAAAAACAAGATTTGGTTAATTTTGCTAAAATTTTTAAAGAGAGTAACTTTACTCCATAAGCTGTTATCACCAACGGAATTCCCTTCCTTCTTTCTGTAAATACAGTAATCTTCTTATTTTTAAATACCTTATCTTGAATTCTAATCACTTATCCATTAGTTTTTGTCTCTTTGATGGCATTTCTTCCTCGTTAGATTCGAGAAACCTTCCCGATTCTAGTAGATCCTCGAAATCATCAAGACCATCACCGTATTCGTCTCCAATATTATCTCCAGTCTGCATTGGTTCTTCATCCACAATTTCATCTGAATCATTAACTTCTTCGTAGATTTTTTCTTCCACATTGGAGCATTTTTCAGAACCATGACAATGTGAGCATAAATTTGTGCATTTTAATCCATGTTTTCGGCAGCCACAGTTTAAAATGTTACATCCAGTTTCACAGCTGCAGCAAATACTTTCGAGCAATATTTCCGAAATTAATTCCTTTTCTGTAAATTTGGGCATAATGCCACGTTGATATTTCTTCCAGTCCCAATCTGTTGATGTCAGTTCGTTACCCAGCCAAGTTTGAGGCTGATAATATACCCTGTAACAATGTTCTGTTGCGCCTTATGTGGGTTGGAGATTTTCCCATATGAAAGATGAATTCATTTTTGCCAATTGATATTTTTGAAATCTTAATTGATTCAGCGTTATATTATCATTTTTACATTTATAAATAGATTTGATTAATTGTAATCCATTTTTTCGATATCTTCTTTGTTTGCATCTTTTTTATAAAAAATATTTATCAATATATTTAAATTTGACAAATTTTTATCGTCTAATAATGAATTTACGATACTTTTCTTTCATTTTCCGGCAAATCCATGTTGTAACGCAACTAGAAAAATAATGCAGAAACGCAACGACATTTTTGAAGGATTCATATTTGAAACTATTAGACGTTCTTTCTTTTAGACTATTAGACTATTTCTATTAGACTATTATTAAATATTAACTTTATTAACTTATTTGGTTGTTAATTATAGTAGTACAATTCGATTAGCATTTTTTTGATTATCAATGTAACATGAAATCTTGTTTTTCGAGTAATTAAAGTGTAAATTTTAATAAATAGCCCAAAATTGTACATAATGATTAATAAAATATTTCGGATTCGAGGTTTTTTAGTTTCTTTACATTTTCTGAGAACATTTACTATAGTAATGTATATTTTTTACACCATCAGAAAGTACAGATTTCAACGAACAAAAAGTCCATCGACTTTTTAAAAAAAGCAAATATTTTGACGCGAGAATTTTCGATTGAAAATTAGGGAATATATTTATCGAAAAAGCACGATATTAAGAGTTCAGTCTGCAAAGCACACAACAGGTGCAGGAGTAAATTCTTTTGAAATAACAGTAGCGGGAGGTGGAGTTTATTATCCGTTCGGTGTTCTGCTGTTGGTCAACGCCACTACGGTGATTTTACTCAGGATTGAACTGAGCCTCGTGTATAGTAGGTTTCTATTAAATTACCTATATGGAGGGTATTTAGTTACTGTGAGTGATTATTGGACTATAAAAGAAGAAAAAAGCATAGACTGAGAATTAGTGTTCCTAGACAAATTGGTTTTGCCAAGAAGGTAAATATAATATGAGGTATGAATGTAACTTTCATTACAGCTTGAAAAGAATTACATATTTATTTACAAATTAGGCAAATGCCTACTTTACTACTAGCGTTGACTGAAATTCCTTCTATCAACCCTATAGGGTTGATTGAAGGATTTTCCTTCAATCAACGCTACTAGTCTATTACTTTATAAATAATCAATCAATTGATTATATCGAATCGAATATGTTGAGAAAAGCCGATACAGCCGATTGAAATAAAAAATATAGTTTGAGGAATGCCTTTCTAATTTTTTATCCGACACACGTTTTAAATTTTACATGCTGTGCCTGAAATATTTTATTTAATTATTTAATAATTTCTAAATAGTTTATTTATTATTTAAGCTGTGTGGTATATTATACACAACATAATATAGGTACATTATTTATTATATGGTAATTACATTTGATAGCAATATGATAATTTATTGATTTAGGTACTACATCATTGTACCTAAATTATTTTATTTTATTTTTATTATTTTACTAATGCCATGTTTAAAATACATACGGTGAATCCACAGATCCGATTGATCAAAGACACATAATTAGTAAATTATAAAACAAAGTAGAAATTACCACGATTTTTCCATGAAATTTGAATCTCACCAGCTAAAAATACGGCGAAGAAAAAATTTTTGTTCTTTGGTTGTGTATCTCTGGTCGTTTTTTTCGCGAACTAATCATGACAGAAATTATTTCAAAAATAAAATATTTTTAACCTAAATATGAAATTTTTAACCTAAATATGAATTTCTACTGCTGGCAATGGCCAATACTCTAATATTTTTTTCAACAAAAGGCACTATTTGTATAAACTCACTATTTAAAGTCACTATTCACTCACTATTCAAAGGTCACTATTTGTATAAACTAGTAGAATTTGTATAAATTCTACTTACCTTTAAACCTAACAAAAATTTAAATCGGAGGATAATACAGGTTGCTCGCCAAACTAATAAAAAATATGAAAATCTGTTCTTCATGCCTTACTTAAAATATTTATAATGCTCATAATGTACCTTGCTGTGTTGTTGCGAAATTATATAATCTAAAATTTGGGAATCGCCGAGACTTTTTTTATAATATATCTAGTTTGTTATATTGTTTCAGTACCTACCTATTGGCGTCACGATTCTACATTGAAAATAGTATTTACTCACAATCGGTTAGTAATTTATGGATTTCTAACCTTTGAAGTAATCGGGAAGCGACTTATTACTTACTTTACTTTCCCAGCTAGCCGGGAAAGTACTTTCCCGGCTAGCATCTGTCACTTTTCTTACCTGGAAATGTCAATGTCATTTTTGATTAAAAGATGGTTTAGAAAGAATAGAATCCACTCAACATTTATTTAATTCAGAAACAACAACAACAATAACAAAAAGAAAACTATTTGGAATTATAAATATTAATAGTTACATTGGAATTATGATTACTATTAACGGTTAAAGTAAGACCGTGTTGCTCAAAATTATGAGTTTCAGAAATAGATGAAGACGCCGACGTTTCTGGATTTTCTACATGAGACAACATATTAGCAATTTTTATTTGTCCATGTAATGAATTCTCCACATATCCCTCTGCTACGGTGTTGGATTTCCAACCCCCCAACTTTTTCAACTGTAGGATGTCTCCACCTGTATTTGCTAATAATGTTGCTGAAGTACGTCTAAAACAATGTCCTGTAAACCTGTTAACATTTTCCAGCTTTAAATAAGTTGCTATTTTTTTGGGAAAACTTCCTATAGCATTATGCCCAAAAGGCTGTCGTGTAATTTTATCAAATCTTATTTGTAAAAAAAATCTATCAGAGTCAATGTTATTACGAAGGTCACAGTATTGCTTTATTATATTTATCCATTCCGATTTTGTAATTACAAATGTACGGGAAGAGTAGGTTTTTGTGACAGGAATCACTATTATAATTCGATTTTCTAAAATATCCAGGTCACTTATTTTCATTTTTAAAAGTTCATCGCACCTACAGGCTCCGGAAATGCCAATAATTAAAGCAACCTAAAAAAAATTAATATAACATATATTTAATATGCACTAAATAAATTAAAATTACCTTTTGAGGAAGATATTCTATCGGGGCATTGTTTAAAAATGTATCGATGTCTGCTTCAGAAAAAACACTTGACTTTTTAGCTTGATATCCCACATTCTTCCTTTTCAAAAATTCCTTCAATTTTGCGTAATTACTAATATCAACATTATGCCTAAAGTTTAATACTGCTCGCAACATCGAATATCTTGACCATAATGTGGAGGCTTTACTTTGTTTGCTTATTTCACAAAAATAAGCAAGAAGTACCGTCTCAGAGGTATGCTGCACACCTTTAGCCACGCACCATTTACTGTATAGTTCATAGGTGTTTTCATACCTCTCCCTGCTTTTTTCAGGAATTATTCCTTCAGTAGCTCTCTCTGCAGCTACCCGCACTTCTGGTGGCGTACATTCAAATTCACTATCAGACATTTTTGTAAAATAAACACAATTTGATTATATGTACAATTAATGGCGTCGTGTATCGCCTAAATGTCAGATTCAACAAACTTGTTTTGTTACCTAGCAACGATCTCACAGGTTACTTAAAATAATTCATCTTATCACATAATGAAAATGGATACAGATATTTGAAACGAAATTATTATTGGTAGATTGTGAGTATTAGAAATCCAAAAACTACTAACCGATTGTGAGTAAAATAGTATACAAACCTCGCGGGAACTCATTCTAGCCTCGCGTCTGTAGTTTACCTCGGTGCTTCGCACCTCGGTAAACTACCTTGCCGCTCGGCTGAAGTAGAGTACTTTCCCGCTCGGTATGTAATGTAATATTACATACCTTCACATATATAGAAAAATAAATAAAACAAAATATTATATTATATTATTTCCATGACTATGATTATCATGACTATGAAAGTTCTTCAAGATTGTATTGAAACTAACTTTATTTAAAATAATTTATAAAAATAATTAATTGTATTTCAATTTCTAAATAAAATCTGGAATAATACTGATTTTTTGTTCCTTTGTCTGTTTCACTGACTCAAAAATAAAATATATGAACAAATAAAAATAAACTATTTTCATGACAAAGGTTTTATGTGTTTTTATCAAATACTGCTATATAAAATATCCAGGTCACTTATTTTCATTTTTAAAAGTTCATCGCACCTACAGGCTCCGGAAATGCCAATAATTAAAGCAACCTAAAAAAAATTAATATAACATATATTTAATATGCACTAAATAAATTAAAATTACCTTTTGAGGAAGATATTCTATCGGGGCATTGTTTAAAAATGTATCGATGTCTGCTTCAGAAAAAACACTTGACTTTTTAGCTTGATATCCCACATTCTTCCTTTTCAAAAATTCCTTCAATTTTGCGTAATTACTAATATCAACATTATGCCTAAAGTTTAATACTGCTCGCAACATCGAATATCTTGACCATAATGTGGAGGCTTTACTTTGTTTGCTTATTTCACAAAAATAAGCAAGAAGTACCGTCTCAGAGGTATGCTGCACACCTTTAGCCACGCACCATTTACTGTATAGTTCATAGGTGTTTTCATACCTCTCCCTGCTTTTTTCAGGAATTATTCCTTCAGTAGCTCTCTCTGCAGCTACCCGCACTTCTGGTGGCGTACATTCAAATTCACTATCAGACATTTTTGTAAAATAAACACAATTTGATTATATGTACAATTAATGGCGTCGTGTATCGCCTAAATGTCAGATTCAACAAACTTGTTTTGTTACCTAGCAACGATCTCACAGGTTACTTAAAATAATTCATCTTATCACATAATGAAAATGGATACAGATATTTGAAACGAAATTATTATTGGTAGATTGTGAGTATTAGAAATCCAAAAACTACTAACCGATTGTGAGTAAAATAGTATACAAACCTCGCGGGAACTCATTCTAGCCTCGCGTCTGTAGTTTACCTCGGTGCTTCGCACCTCGGTAAACTACCTTGCCGCTCGGCTGAAGTAGAGTACTTTCCCGCTCGGTATGTAATGTAATATTACATACCTTCACATATATAGAAAAATAAATAAAACAAAATATTATATTATATTATTTCCATGACTATGATTATCATGACTATGAAAGTTCTTCAAGATTGTATTGAAACTAACTTTATTTAAAATAATTTATAAAAATAATTAATTGTATTTCAATTTCTAAATAAAATCTGGAATAATACTGATTTTTTGTTCCTTTGTCTGTTTCACTGACTCAAAAATAAAATATATGAACAAATAAAAATAAACTATTTTCATGACAAAGGTTTTATGTGTTTTTATCAAATACTGCTATATAAAATAGCCTTAATATGAATTACAATAATTCAAACATTTGGTGTTGTATGTAATACCATGTAATACTGTAATACCAATAATACCATGTAATACTGTTATTTAAATGCTGTCCATAATAATACATGGGGCCACAAATCACACTGAATACGCATACAGCGGACTCGCAAATTCATCGCAGATGCCGCCAGCTCCTAGGACGATAAAATCGGTAAAAGAGCCACATAATTAAAAATACTTAGAATTTACATATTTAAACGAATTTTTTTTTGGTGGTATATGTAATCATAATCTATGTCGTAGCGCTTTTTGTTTTCCATTTTTTTTACTTTAAAATTTCAAAAAATCGTAGAAAAAAAACTATTTACTTTTTTTAAAAATATCACACGCAGCGACACAGATTGTACTTTTCTCTATATATGTTTAAAATTTCATAACCTAATCTTTTTTAATAACGCTACAGTTATGTGGCTACGATTTCATGTTTTTCACGGCCGCAGACAGAACTCTTAAGTCAAAATAAGGTGAAAAAATGAATATTTTAAATCAAAAAAGTACAGTGTCTTTGGGAAATAAAAAGGTAAGTTTTCACCAAATTTCTTAAATTTTTTTTTGTAAAAAGTAAAAAACCGAAAACTTGGTTATTTGAATTTTTCACATAAATTTTGAGGTTATGTGAAAAAAGTTTTATTTTTTTATATTCTCTTTTTTATAGATAGTTATATATAATTTTTATAGATAATTATATATAATTTTATAAATAATGTATGATCTACAATTTCTGTGTGATTTTGATGGAAAAAATTACCGTTTGGCTTAAAATTAAATATTTTTTTTTCTATTTATAATATATTTATTTTAGAAAAATATTTATTTTCCCCAGGCGTGGGATCAATTGAGACTCCCACATTCGTACCAATTTTCAGATTTATGCGAATTATTGTAATTTCAGTTTCAATTTATTTATAAGAAGATACAGGGGTTTATAGTAGATAACCATACTCTAGCTATAATTATTCAAATGCTAAAGACGTAATCATTCATTCCTTAATGACTAGTTATCTTAAGACATGCTTACTGATACTCTTGTCACATACCTAGTAAATTATCAGACCTGTAATTTAATCATATATTATTAAAGAACTTAAATTGCTATTGGGTGTGTACTGCATATAGTAGCTAGATACCAAGGCACGTTATATGTACATATAGACAGTAGTTGTTAACGATATAATCGGAACTGTCGGTATAACTCCCAGAGCTGACTTTATTAGAAGGGGATGTTACATTTTTCAAGGCTGACACTCAATATGGAAAAGGTAAGTATATTAAACAATGTGTCGACCGAGAATTTATGTATCCGAACATGTAGAGCAACTAGGTCGCACGATGCAACCAATAATAAATGCTGCAAATTTAACAAAGGAAAATATTCCTACAATAGATATATTAATTATCAAAATATTTGACGGTAAATTAAAATCTATTGTGTCGTTAATGGACTTCTCGCTATATGTTGAAGCAGAATTAAGTATTGAATTCGGAGGTTAGTACCGCCAAGGGTCCTTAACCCCTGTAACCCCAAAATATGTCCATTCAATTAGTTAATCGGTTTTCAATACGCCTAGAAGAGGTCCGACTCCGGTGCCCCCACAATGGCAATGTCGGAATTGAATGAGGACATCGAATTGACAATCCAACGCTGGCAAATTTTGAATAATTTATGTTTTAATGTAACGCCCTTTAAAAACTGCTGTAATACGTATTTTAACCTAATCATTCCATGCATTAGTCCCTAATTGTGTTATTGTTCTAGATCAATTCTCATTTGCTAAAACATGTGGACCGGGGACTGACAATGATTTCCCCCATGCGGTCGGTTCGCTTGGAATCGATTCATGATATGTATGCAAGTAGTAATTGCTCTATGCCTAAATTATTGAATTATCGTTGTTATTTGTTATTACATAATATATACCAATAAAACGATGTCAGAGTAATACATTTAAAAAGTAATCTAGCAGTGAATGTAAACGATATGTGGAATCAGGATCACATGTCTCAATGTCAGGTTGTCCTTGGATTTGATACCATGCCGTAGTAGTCTAATCAATAAGCGATTTCAAAAATTGTTAAAGAGAAAAAAATATGGGCATGTAGAAAAAGGTTCAATTGCAAACTTAATCTAAAAAATTCGTTAAAATAAAAAAACGGGTTTTTGCTAATAAAATGAAAAATGTAGCTCAAATCGAAAAATGTTAAATGAGAAAGCGTATAATTATATTTCGATTAATATATAATAAGTCGTATATATGCTAGTGCACAAGCCATAGAGACAAATGCAAAAGCCGCTGAAAATCACGTTTTTTTTATTTTGTTAATTACTTTTTTTAACGCAACTTACAAATTTGTTAGGGTCGCCAAGTTATATCAAGAGAAACTTTTAATAAAAACAAAATAACACAATTTGAAAACTTTAAATAACAAAAATTGGCAATATGTGTACGGTCTAACTGACATAAATAAAGCAGTTAATTATTTTGAAGGTATATATTTGTATCATTTAGTAATCTTCCCCGACGAAGGCATAATGTAAATAATCAAGAGAAAAAATGGGTAAATGATTCAACTAAACAATCTAGCTCAGAGCTCAGGATTTTTCAATTAAAGAAAATTTTCCTGATATGATTATAAAATAGACTTGAATAGAGCTTTGTTTTAATTAGAGAGACAAAAAATATAAAATATTTTGTTCTGAGAATCCAGCACGCGCAGCTTGGAAAGTTATAGGGGAAATTTCTAATAAACAGGAAAACAAAAATAATATAACATAAAAAATAATGAAAGAATGATATAAAATCCCGAGAAAGTTGCTTCAACTTTTAATCCTTTTTTGATGCTCCGAAGCGAATTGAGAAAATCCTTACCCCTGACAATGTAATACCAAACATAAAAATAAATCATGGTTATGTCTCTCAAACCTTTCACTGAAGATGAATTGTTTCAACCATTAAAAATAAATTAAAGAATAAAAAATCTGCAGGACAAGATGAGATTTCATTTTTTAGGACCAATAATAGTACAATCAATAATAGGACCAATATTGTATCTAGTGAATTTACCTTTCTAAAATGTTACTTTTCCCGACTTTTTAAATGGAGGAAAGGTGGTATCTATCTAAAAAAAATACTCGATGTCGTTGGAAGTTGGTCTATACCGGTTACTGTCCCGTTAGCTTTTAAAAAGTTTTCGAGTATGCTTTTTTGGATGGATCGACATTATTCTTAAATAAATTTAACAGTTTATCAAATAATCAGCATAGTTTTCGTTCTGGAAAGTCTACCATTACTCCTATGAATTCTTTTTTTAGTGGTCATTAGATGTATTAACGCAGGCGAAGGTCCTCCATTGAACTGGCTACGTGCCTTCCTGAAATTGCGTAAGCAATATATTTCCATACAATATAATAGTCAAGATTCTGTGAAAAAGATAAATTCTAACTCTTGGGTGTACCGCAAGGTTCAGTTCTGGGCCCTGTACTTTTTATTTTATATGTTAACTCACTTGAGTCAGTCTTATGCAAAACTTCCTTTACCATGTACGCTGACGATTTGTCTTTAATTATTTCGAACAAATCGTATGAATAATGATATCCACAAAACTTTAGAAAATGTATGTAACTGGTTTAATCAGAACTATTTGTATTTCAATGCTGATAAATCGCAAATTATTAGATTTTAGATTTCATAATAGACAGAAAAAGTGTGCAATATATAGCAACAATCGGTTTTTTTTTGGAATTCATTTAGGCAAATGTGCAATTGGTAAGTCCACTGCAATCATTTGGTTTCTACAATGAGCTCAATAATGTTTTTATTTAAAAATATGTAAGAGATTTTAACAAAACAACAGGTAAAAAACCTTTATTATGCACAAGTAGAGTCACGACTAGGATATGGTGTCTGATTCTGGGGTGTTTCCACCTTATCACGTGCCGTTTTCATTTCACAAAAACGTATTCTGCGCAATATAGCGAGTTTGCCTAGTATGCATACCTGCAGAAACGTTTTTGTAGATTATATAGTTCTTGCATTAACTTATTTATTTATATTTGAACACATTTCAAATGTACGTTTTAAAAAATAGAAATAAGTTAAAAATGATATTCGTGTACCACCATTTTCTAAATTGTCACATCACATCACAAATAAATCCCCAAATTAATTAGGACTGAAAATATTTAATAATTTGCTTAAAATTACTTTTAGGGCCGGTCTTTTCGTCTATTGGATAAACCAGCAAATAGTTATCTGTTAGATAAAGTTATTGGGAGGTCTTATCCTTCCAATAACATTTTTTCACTTCAGGTTAGATATCAGATAAGTATTTGGAACGTTATTTGGAACTAGCTTCGTGTTAGTAACATTTAAGAAATAGAAAGAAGATATGTAGATTCGCCTAGTGTACGAACGAGATGAAGCGCAAACAACCGACATAACCTAACTTTCAAGGCGTGCTCGGCAGACGTGATTGTGCAATTATGTAGTTTGTACTGGTCCTTGAGAACATGTAAAAATAGTGGAAAATAAAACAACTGATGCAACTACATTGAAAATGAAGGAAGCCCCATGAAATTCGATAGAAAAATCAAAATTTCTAAAAAACAAATATTGTTAATATTAAACCTGAATTGCTTAAATAATAATATAAATAATTCTTAATAATTGTCAGTTCTATGTTCCTGAATTTGGTATAATACATGCATCACTGTTGCGGCGGACTGTGTAGGTACGATCTGGGTTAATGAAATTAATAATTTCGTACAAATCATTATCATATACAAAATCCAAATGCCCAATGTCATCAATAGCATCAATAAAATCTCCCATTTTTGCTAAATTAATCACAACAAATTAGGTTAGGACTAAACTTGACAACAGTTTGACAAGTGACACTGCGAAATCGTTCAGATTCGTTTTTGTCCCGAAGATAATTCTTCCAAATAATGGTTATTTGCTACATAAAGTAACCAATAGAGTATCTTCCAGACAAGACTATATTACCTGTCAGGTAGCGATATTTTGGAAAGAAAAGACAGTATTTTTAGCTATCTGGCAGATAAATATTATCGGGAAGTTTATTGGAAGGTGAATTGGAAGGTGAAAAGACCGGCCCTAAGTCGTTAAATGTTTTTATTCTTTGTTCGAGTTTTTTCTTTAGGCTGAATAATACTATTTATTGTTCTTTTTTTTCACCACTACTGACTATTGTGACATTACTGACTATTGTTATACAATTTGTAATCGTCCTTAACGAAACAAATGAATTTTCCATGTTTGAATTTGAGCTAAAAAAGCATTTTGTTACGAAGTTTTTTCTTCAAATTTCAGTTTTTGGAAAAAAAAGCGTTTTTCTAAAAATTACGCTCTTGGTTGGAGAATTATCGTAGAGCAACGCTTAAACAAATGCTCAGATTCTTCTTTAAGACTTGTACTATAATGTGGAAGTAAATAAAAGTTGATTTTTTTAATATTCTATGTACACACTGGCATCCAAAAATAGTGCTAATTTTTAAATTAATTTTTACCGTTGTATTTTTTTAACTGTACTATTCATTAAAACCTAACAAGTGACAGTCAATAGTCACCATCCTTTTACGTATTTAAAAAAAACATATCGTATGACATTCTGCAGCTGATAATGATATATATATATATATATATATATATATATATATATATATATATATATATATATATATATATATATATATATATATATATATATATATATATATATATATATATATATATATATATATATATATATATATATATATATATATATATATATATATATATATATATATATATATATATATATATATATATATATATATATATATATATATATATATATATATATATATATATATATATATATATATATATATATATATATATATATATATATATATATATATATATATATATATATATATATATATATATATATATATATATATATATATATATATATATATATATATATATATATATATATATATATATATATATATATATATATATATATATATATATATATATATATATATATATATATATATACGGCGTGAACTAATCAGCCTGTGGATAATATAATAAAATGGTCAGACTTTTCGCTTAAGACGGCTTAAGGTAGGATTTCCTAACACCTTCAAAACGCATGCGTCAGACGGACACATCACACGGCACTGCTCGATGGCGAATTTCACATTGTTTATTTCCTACATAACCGTCTAAATGCATGGGTTGTCGTCCGTCGTATATGTCTTAGTCTCTCCTGCTCGAGAAGGAGTTATAAAGCAAACGCATGGCGTAGTTTCAGTGGGAAATCAATGAAAATTGTGTGAGACTTACAATTTGTCCTATGTGGAGAAAAAAAGGGAGCACTCCAGTAAACCATAAAATGGTTCCATTTTCTGCTGAACAGGACGAACAACTAGTAGAATATGTAGCTGAATACCCAGCTGTGTATGACAGTAGACACAAAGATTATAAAAAGCAAAAACAAAAAAAAAATATGCGGCAAAAAGAAATGAATGATTGTCTTTGTGGTTTTATTGCAACATTTACAACAACATTTCCTCATCCTCTCCGTCTTCTAACAGCAACCACTTCAACACAGCGTCTTCCATATTATTTCTCAAATATAATACCAAATATTAAAACTGCTGATGTAAGCTGCAATTAACAGCTGACCGTCAAATGAACGCTCTGCATCGCTGCTAGGAAAACACCCCCACTGCGTCTGTCGTTCGCCACGAAACGTATCAACACTGATGCATCAGACATCAGACGTATGCGTTTCGACGGTATTAGGAAATCCTACCTTTTTAGGCGCTCCGGAAATTGAAGCCACTCGTTCGAAATAATTTGATCGTATAAAAACGTCATTTAAAACGTTTAGTTGTCGTATAGGGAAGTTTTTTTTATTTGCGGTAGTGTGACAAGAGGAATATGGATATCGAGATTATTACAGTTTAAAAAAATAATCTTAATAATATCAATTATTTTTATTCCAGCTGTCTTTGGGTTAGGTATGGTAAGTAGGAAGACTAGCAAGGGACTGCTTCCATCGATGGCACCGGTTACGTTTAAAAGGAGGAATCGTAGCCGGCAATTGACAGTACACGTATTTTCATTATCTGGACAATACACGTATTTTGATTATCTGGTCAGTTGAACAACTTTGTGATACAATTCCTGTAACGTAACAATCTAAAAACATTCTTGAGAAACCAACTGTTCTGCATGGGCCATGTACACGTATTTCAGTATGTTGTACCGAAACAATATACCAGCCACTCTAGCAAACCTCTGATGAACTAAATACATTAATGATACGTTGAAACATAGCTACGTCTAGACTAGATGGACGGAGACTGCCGGCTACCGAGGCCCCCCAAAGTAGCAATTAACAAAAACGCAATGATTTATATGATTTTTTAAATTTAATTTAAACAGCGAGCAAACTATTTAATGAGTAGAGTTGCTTTTAGGAATAGGGTTCTTGGTTTGTTAACCAACATAATATTGCGAATAAACCTCTAGAACGTGTTTTTACTCCAAAACAGTTACGTAACATTTACAAACTTAACACGGGGAGACACAACGGTTTGCAACCCAGGAAGCTCTTTTAAATAACATTTTTTTATTAAAATGAATCAGATTCGTTAAGATTGTCAAATTATTTAAACATCTCTTAGGGTATTCAAAGACCTCAAGTAAATTTAACACTAGAATAGTAAGCCTGGAAAATGTGCCGTTCGGGAGAAGAAGACGGACGACTAGGAAAACAGCCGATTCTCAAAGATAAATTTTTCGGTGAGACCATTTTGATGTGGCTCTGAATTTAACCTTTCCATACCTATATTCTGTGTATATCCAAAATGTTGTCCAAGTGAAACATCCAGTTTAGCAATAAAATTATGACGCTGCTACTTAATTAAACATTTTTCTTTCCTTTTGTGTATCGCGCCTGGCGTCCGTGACAACGGGGCATGCTTACAGGCCTTCAGCTGTACCATTTTACAAATAAACACAATGAAATGTTTTCCTAGTTCCGACCTAGTTTCAGCTCGCTCTAGATGGAGCACCCGCAACGCTACGTGTTTTAATAAACCGTTTACATACAGAATACTGTGACATATTTAATTTATTTCAAGAAATACATTTACGTCCATATTTCAGAATTATTATTATGTATTCGTAAAGTGCAGGTAATTTCTTGATGTATATACAGTTAACTTCAAGCAAAACCACAATGGCACAGGACTCCAAAAGAAAAGCAGTCCTAGTTTATATGCAGTAAATAGGTTAAAGTAAAGTACAACGAGTCATAATAATAGTAGGTGTAATTGAACGCTTTCGGGCAGCTTTAAGTAACAGGATACCAAAATTTTGAACATGTAAAAATAAATATGTGTTAATAAAGCTGAAGGTGTAAATAATCTGTTTCGGTAAATGATTTGGTAAAAAAAGCAGTTCAAATCCATATATTTACAATAAAAACAACGTCGACTGCACAAAAAACTGGTATCTTCCTCAACCTCGCAGAAAACGGCCAGGTGAGTTCACGGTTAAGGTAGAAGTAGAACCAGTCTTCGAGTTTACTTAGCACAGGTGCATATTTCGAAAACATACCTATATACGAAGAAAACGCAGAATTTACTTTGATTCACACACGATACAAAATACAAGTAGTACAGTATGAGCCATGTCCTGATGACGCCCGTATGTTAGGCGAAACTCGTTGCGCGTTTTTATAAATTAATTCTGAAAAAAGCCACTTCCACCAGAACATCAAAGTATGGCGCGGCCAGATGGTCATCAACCGCTGCGCTGGTCGCCAAACGGCCCTCGCGTCCTCGGGCAGACTCAGCACTGGGGGAATAGCCGTAATTCCTAAGCCGAAATGTTCCCGGCAATCCACCGGTGGTCCTCCCCCCACCAATACGTGTAGAGACTGGGCTTGATTTCTCAACCCAGACGAAATTCAGCTTCTACGTTAGTAGAAGGGAATATGGAGACAGAGACAAATTCCAGTTCTGTGGGGAACGCTTGCCCACTTTTCAGTCCGTCATGCAGAATGAGCTGAGGGCTCATCCTGACAAGTACGACCAAGCACTGGACGCACTCAAACCGAAGACCGAGTCTGAACTCTATGAGATCATGGCTCGGGTGGAAGCGTCCAGTGTATCCGGCATCTTCCTTGGGCACATGTCGGAGACGGCGGGCTTTACCGAGCATCAGGTCAGGCACAGGAGGGAAAAAGCAAAAGCAAACACCTCGAGCGATCGAAACTCGAACTTAAAGTCAGCTCGGGGAATGTTTTCTGCCACCAAAGAGGGGGATTCCAACGCCCCCTCTCCCCCGTGTCCAAGCTCCAGCAACAGGTCGGCTTGTCAGAAACAAGCACCTCTTATCAGACTGTTCTGACGGATTTTGTGCGCCGAACTACTTT
Source organism: Tetropium fuscum (assembly GCA_964058915.1). Lineage (NCBI taxonomy): Eukaryota > Metazoa > Arthropoda > Insecta > Coleoptera > Cerambycidae > Tetropium > Tetropium fuscum. The sequence goes on along the minus strand of CAXKVY010000835.1, from coordinate 6,162 downwards.
AGCTGCCACCTTTTCTCTACGGCAGACGCACTTGTCCCTGTCTTAACAAGACTTTGAAAAACTTGGGCGGAAATCGCGGCCTCTGGATCTTTCAAGTCACAGTCTAACAGTACCGCCCCTGTTGTGACACCAGGACTTGCAGAGTCCGGCTGCTCCGATATAACGCGCGGCAGCAGAGCCTATCGCCCTAGCTCGCTCCCTCCGCAAAGCGCGACCGACTCGAGGAGAAATCTAACATGCGGAAGCGCCTAGCGGAGGAACCACCAGCGGAAGTAAGGTTTCCCCACCGAAGAGCAGGCTGCGCCTTCCTGGTAATAAAGCCAGGATACCACATTGGCTCGCTCACCACCTCCCCCCAGGTCAGAACGTAGTCGGCCGTCCAAAAGCACGGAACTTGCTTTTGATTAGCCTGTAAATGAAGCCCGCCTCCTTGAGACAATGAAACCTGAAACCCGACGCGAATAAATCTATAATATTCGTGTGATACTATCTGGTGGTCCACCTTGGAGGACATTATGGCATATATATCTATCTTTATTATCTAGGCATTAGGGAGTCTGTGACAAAATTCCGGAGACGTCCGGGGACAATCTAAAAATATTCTTGTGAATCATCCAAGTGATCCTCCTTGGGCGGCCCCTGTTACAATAGTAATTGTATTTTAGGGAAAGGGCAATATAATTGTGTGGTATATCTGAAAGGGCAAGGCATGACGGAAGCAAATAAAAAGAAATAACAGAAACTCTGGGAATCGAACTCCGAACCTACAGTATACAAAGCATACGCTTTACCGGTAGGATATCAACGTTATGGCAAACCTATGATGAACTAAATATATGAAATGTTAAGGTTTAACTGCTCATATCCTCGATACGAAGCGGCGGTTATGTACATATTTAGAACAACCGACGCGGCGCGGCGGTGGAGTAGACACTTCCAAAATGTACCATGCTGCTAACTGAATGTTTATACAGTTGAAACTAAGATTCACTGATGTTTATTTTTAAACTAGTGCCCGAGCTAATTATCGTTTTCACATTCAGCTGATGGAGAAAGTGAAGTTAGCTGAGACACCGGTTAGCGGACCCGGAGAGGTTTTGCTTTGCCCATAGCAGTTCGCGGTCACGTTCAAGGTCTTAGGAACACCGCATTAATTCGAATGATTTTTACGATGCCAATATTTTATTAGATTATGGAGTCCCGAAAATTTGTATTGTTTTCAGACTGCATAATTTCTACATCCAAAATTTATTTATCGATTCTCCGCAGTATTTCAAATTTTCTGCTGACATTTCCGCTTCCCATGTTATCTTTGACTTTTTTCATATTTTCTTCTCTTTTCTTCTTTAGATGGTTTTATAGCCCTTCTTAGTTGATCTTCCTCAAGTCCTTCATTTATTAATTAGTCAAAATACTTCATCATATTAACTCCTCTTCAGCGTTTCCATAAATATAAGTCTTCCATAAATATAATGACGTTATGAAATATGAACTACCTGCACTTATATGTTGGGGCACTATTATTCTCCATGCTATTCATGTTTATTTAACCGCTTGCAAAATGTCCAGTTTTATTAAGCGGTTGTAATTTCAATATTCAGACATTAGGCATGAATAAAATATAGAAATTCCATCCTTGTGCTTGTTTTCAGCTGCGTATATAAATAGATACATTATTCGTCAGATTCATACATTAATAATGAGCCATGTTCGATTCAGCGAACAGACTACCGCCGTAAAATAAAGATGAAGAAGCGTAAACGCGAAGACACATAAAACTTTCGAAGGTAATGTGAATTGGATAAATATATACACGGGATTTTTCACAGTGTACCTCAAGGACGATTTTATTGCCTGTAATTATTTAGTTAACGGTTATGAATATTATTAGAGAATGAATAGGGAAGTTGTAAATAATATTAATTGCTTTTTTGTGTTCGGCCGCACAATGGGACTTGTTACAAATGGCCGTATTAATTGTACCTCTGCCTTCGGTGCTGGGGGGCAAACATAGCGCTCGCCATGTTTCAACCAAAAGTAACTTTTTTCGGCTTTCTTTAGACTAAATGTAGGTGCTCAGACATGACTGCACACTACAATATACGGGTTCTAATTTTGTCTTGAAAAATACTGTAGTATAAAATTTAATTAATAAACACTATGTACGTAATATCGAACATGGCTATAATTTTAAATATAAAAATAATATTAGAAAACATAGCATAACGTTGTAATGAAACGTGTAATGAAAAACAATAAAAGAAAACAAAATTTCTAATTCCGCGCGATAAGTATGAAGGATCTAAATAGCGATAAAATTGAAGCTGCACGAAACTAGCTGTGACGTCACAAACTACAATATTCGGATATAAGCGGGCGGTCGAGTGCTGGGATCTCCCGTAGCCGACCGAATCGCTCTCCTCGTCGTTCGTAAATTGTGGACTGTGACGTCACTACTTTGAACCTGTTTTAAACGGTTCGCTCGCGCGCGATACTTTAATAATTGATAACAAATTTATTATTGGGAATTAAGATATCATAATTTGCATATCATATTTTTCAGTATGGTAGAACATTCATATGCAATAAAAAAATGGGAATGTTCTCTATTGTGGACAGTATTATAGTATAGATCCTGCCATCCGTAAATTAGAAAGGTGACGTAAGTTCGAATTTTAATGTGTTTTTTATTTTATTAAGTAAACAACTATTACTAATAACCATCGCCAAATCTATACAAAATGCACAACCGTGACATTGGCGCAAGTTTTTTCGGCCTTCGCTAGTTTCTTAATTGTCATTGTAAGGATGTTCTGTAAGTATAAATAAACATTACTGCATCTCCCTGACGCTTTTAGTAGTTTATATAGAACCGTTTCTATAGAACATATTTTTTAAACTACCTGCAGTGGCATATCAATTCAGAAGGGGAGTAAAATAGAAGGAAAACAAACATTCTTATGATCTTGTGAACAAGAGTCTTGAGTTTAGGACTTCCCTTTTATGATGTTGATCTGTTTCACTGAATGTATTTATGTCGAAAAATGTAAATAAGCATAAGTACCAATTGAAGCTTTCTTTCTAAAAATAACTTGATGGTAAATTACATTACTACAAGCAAACATTAGACTTTATTAACATCAATTACAGTCTCTTAAACTTAAAGTTAACTGATTCGACGTTCAAAAGAGAATTATTTCTTCTATCCAGAAACGGGGACTTTCAAGGTTTAATGGAAAGTTAAACGTCTTAATAATTTATTATTGTATTAATTTTTGGCGAAAAGTTAGTAAGAAAGGTCGAGGTTCATACTAATCTGCGCAAACCTCTTGAAATATCGACCAAGGGATAATTAATTTTACATTAATTATGACTGGAAAGTATGCATAACTGTTATATTATGAAAACGTATTTATACATCGTGCCTTATTTTATCAGTGACCCGATATGATTGTCATCTACATGTTTCTTTTACGTATTTTGTTGTATCAGTGATTGGTCTACCAATGCTTACTGGGTATGACACGTCCCGCTGCGATAAATTAGCATTTACAAGGAATATTGATATTTTATCATGTAAAATATAATATATTAATTTCTCCTAATATTATCCGCGCGTTAATAAAGATAATAAATAATTATAATACATAATAAAATACATTTATATTCAATTAATATTAAAATTCACGATAAAGTTGATTATAAATAAGTTATTAACATCACAGTGGATGTTATAAGGATTAGTTTAACACGTAGCATAGGAAAAATGATTTAGTAAATTGTTTATAATCTTCCTTTTGCTGCTTAAATTAATTTAAGAATCCTTCAGACGTTTTCGGCCTCAATAATGAATGTGATAATAACAGGAGTGCCGATAAGCTTTATATTCATTGGCATAATCTGTTATGGATTAAAACAGTTCTTGAATAGTGACATCATGCTCACTTTAGGCCTGGACACAGAAGAAGAAGCAGTCTATAGGTTATAATTAAAATGGCGCTCTAAGCATATATCGACAACAACAACAAAACTCAATAGTAAAACAGTATGTCTCAGACACGCCTTAATTTCGTTTGTAATCCTTTTTAATAATATTGCCATTGTCATATATTATTATGTGAAGGAGTTCTAAAATGGCAATATTGTCAGTTTTAATATCACAAGCGAGTGAGAATAAATTGAAAATAATTTTACAGATTTTCGACAAAGTTTTGCACTCTTTTTGTTTTGTTGGTTTAAAAGTTTTGCTCTCCCATTTTCTCCTAGGTTATCAATAAAATTTAAATACCTAATGTTCATTGTTCTACTGTAGGTATGGTTTTAATGAATTATATGAGCCGTGTGGCGGGAGAATTCGTAATTTTAATTTTAACATATCCAGTGCTATCATCTCTGCAAATTCCTTTACCCACTTCGAGAGTATGTTTACTTCACGGCATACCACCCTGAAGGATGGGGATTATCCCAAGCAATGTTCACTGTTAGGAAAAGCTTGGCAGTCGTAATATCTGCATTCCGCTTTCTTCTTAAACAACCGAACAGGACAAATATCAGGGTTTTTGATATTTGGAAGTCACTATTTACTATTAGCACATCTTGGTGCTCCACCTTGCGCTGTTTTAGGGAATAATCCATTGTATTGTGTTCCATTGTTGCAGTGGCCAAATCCGCATTATCCATTTCGTCTTTAAAATAATGCACTAAACATTTAGAACCTTCTCCACCGCACCATGCACTAGCATTATGAACTCCCATCATACATTATCAACTATCATAAGAGGAAACATGGTAAAATTTTTTTGCGAGCGAGACGGTGTATCCTCGTCGCGTCGTAGCGTTTTGTCATTCTAGTAGCGTTGTCTTTGCTTTCTATTTACAAGCTTTTAGTTAACTTGCTTATATTTTTAAGTATGTAAGTACTTTACTACTAAATTTTGACCTGAAATTTTGCATGCACGTTTAATTTGGATAAAAATGCATGATTAGCTAAGTGACGTAACTTTAAATCCAATATGGCGGACCACCCAAGATGGCGGACTACGAGCCCCTTCCCATATCAGTTGGCCCACCCATTGAAATCTTAGTTTTTTGGTCAGCATCAAAACATAATAAATACTACAAGCTGTGTTTAGGTGTCAAAGTAATTAATAGGGCATTTTTAATCTTATGCAGTAGAAAACACCCAACTTTATTGGTCTTCACTCAAATGTGTAACAAAGAAAGCCTACAATTCGAAGGTGGCCGTGGAAAACAGACGCCACAACAATTAAACAATTATTGCTAATACTCATAGCTGTCAGAATTCATTTGATACAGCTTCAAAGTAGTTGTGTTCTTTAAAAATGGACAGAGGAAAGGTTATGGATGACAAAATTCGTTCACTTATTATTAAAGTTTTCAATTGTGGGAAGTCAAACTCGGAATTTGCAAATTTATTAGAATTATCGCGGTATAGTGTAAGAAATATAGTTAGAAGATATAAAATGACGAGTTCAGTCGCTGCAAAGCCCCGATATGTAAAAAAAAGCAAGATTGCAGATTGTGATAGAAGAGCGTTAAGAAGAATTATCCAGAAAGACAGACGTGCCAATTACCTCGAGTTAAGTATTCTGTGGAGTGATGCCGTTGGAAGACGTATTTCAAGATCAACAACTCACAGAGAGGCTCACAAATTAGGATTTGGGACTTACAAGATAAGTTTTTTAATAAAAAAATGAACTAGAAAAATTAAAAGTGACAATTTTGCATTAGGCCAAAGAAAAGCCACATTTAACACCACGGCAGAAGAAAAATAGGGTAAGATGGGCAAGAGAACATAAGGATTGGAATACAATGGCGCGATGAGGCCCGATTCGAAGTTTGTGTTGGAGATAGTCGAAGTAGAGTTATTCGAAAAAAAATTAAGCATTCCATGCTGACTGTCTTAAAAGAAAAATAAAATTTCCTGCATCAGTCATGATGTGGGGAAGCATGTCATCAAAAGGAGTAGGAAAACTCCATTTTATTGTCGGAAACGTGGATACAAACAAATATTTGGCCATTTTAGAAAAATCACTTTTACCGGTCATGGAAGAGTGTTTGACATCAGGCCAAGAATTTATGTTTCAGCAGGACGGCGCAGCATGCCACACCTCAAAACGAAGTTTAAAATAGATGGAGGAC
>CAXKVY010000834.1:0-54407 GCA_964058915.1 Tetropium fuscum | reverse complement strand
GTAAATAGCGAATCCAGATAAACAAAAATTTTTACTTACTTAACCCAGATTTTCTTGGTATAATATCCTCATTGTAAACACTGGACACTATTAGCACTAGATAAACATAAAACACTAGTTTCGCCATTATTCACTAAATAAACGAAATCATAATTCACAAATCCATCTTAACAGAACGGAAAATAACAATCACCTAATACTAATCTCGAGGTCTTCTGCAGTCAACTGTTCTCTCTGTGTTCTTGGTTGGCTGTTGGCTCGTTTGCTTTATCCCAGAGGTTCTGTAGCCAACGACGATTCGTGCTTAGCAAGCACGCTTGCCCCATCTAAGTACAAGAGTGTGAACTAGCACTTTCATAAAAAGAGATAACTGCTGTTCAAATAAATATCTGGAGCTAAATTTCAAAACCCAATCAGGTTCGAGCTAGCGTGCTAGCATTATAGATTGTAATAGTTATTACTGTCATCATTGTCATCAATCTTATCTTATTTGTCAATTCTGCTGTCATTTTTTATTTAATTTTGTTTAATAATTTTCAATCCAATCGTTAATGTAAGATTTTATATTCATTCCGTACGATATAGGTATTATATGGTATTGACCAAACAATAACCTTCGTGTACCTATATTCACCACAACACGAAGAAAGATGAATGCCGCTCATAATATTGAAAGAAACACTGTCAAAGAAATAATGAGAGAATGTATTGCAAAAAAAATTACAATAAATGAAAACTTCGTTACCTATTTTGTAAGTAATATTGTAAATCCTCCAACTTATTATGAAAGAATGAAGAATGGCTTTTGGAACTCAACCACAGACGAAAGTCTGTGACTCACGCTGCTTTCTTCAGCAGTAGGTTCCGGCGCCTGTTATTTATTGGATCAACTTCAACATTCAACACGCACTGATTTTAAGCACTACATGGCGTTTTTTGTCACGGTTACATGTTATGACGTTATTTTTCCAATTATACAATCACATGATGCTTTTAGGTTAATTTATTGTTACTTGACCCAAACTGGGGTATAACAGATGATTTCCTGACTAGTAGAGAGAATGTTTCTCACTTTGTAGGAAAAGTGATGTCTCAATTAGAAGATCAACATAATCCTAAAATTGTAACATTACAAATGCAGTTTTACTTCACATGTAATATGAATAACATTGTAAAAGTGGTCAGCAGAAATAGAGCAGATATTCTAGACCGTCTTGTGCGTCTAAAAGATGACATCTTTAAAACTACCCAGTTGGAGACCCAAGAAGACATTGACGGATTTACTAAAAAAATAGTTTATTACATTATTCTAGTGACTGGATTGGGTAATCCTAAATTGCCACAGGTAGGTACAAGTTTTTTCGTATTTTTTACTGTAATCACTGAATAGTAGGTACTTATAAGTACTTATTTTTGATAGGTGTATACAGAAACGGTGGCTGTTTTCAAAAGTGTTATGAATGAAAGTGAAATTACGGAATTTTTAGAATGGAGTAAAGATGAAAAAGAAACCCAGTTAGATCTAGTCATAAAAGTAGTTTGTGGAATAAGATTATTTAATAAAGATTGCGACAAAGGGTCAGCTGGTATTGAGGACTGTAAGTATAAAAATACACTATACATTATCAATAATATTTATTGTACCGATACACCAACAGGCCAGTCGGCAAGTGCATTGATAGCAGGAGCAAATCCGGAAAAGCTGAAATAAATTTTAATCTGTTTTTCTTCGTCAACAAGATACCTATTAATTTTAATTTTGCACCATCATACAGGCCCGGATTTAGCCGCGATGCTGAAAAAATGACAAAACAATGTGTTTGTATCTTAATACTAGCAAATATCTCGATTAGTATCAATTTTATGGCAAAATATGTAGTTGTCAAAATTAAAAAAGAGTAGATGATTTATAAATAACGTTTTTTATTTTTTTTGTACAACTACCTGTTTTGAAGTTATTGGGCGTCGAACTCTCGAAACCACTCTCAAGCACATTCAATTGCTTTTTGGTGATATACTTACATTTTTATTTGGTAAAGAAATCATGTCACATAGACCAGGCGGCAGGTCGGTTAATGACGCCAAAAGCGTTTAAAAATTGGGATAAAAATTTTATGGTTTTAAACGCTTTATTTGCATGTTATGAAAATGTTCTCAATTTTTCCCCCTCCGCAGAGACGGTGCAAAAAATCAGTTTTCAGTCAATAACTCATTTTATATTCATCGTACGGCAAAAATAGCTATGTACAAAAGTTAACTAAATTCTCTACAAAAATGTCTTACACACTTTTCTTGTCAGACCCATCTTTACAGAACAGTAGTCGTGTTAAGTTGAGTAACTTTAAGAAACTATGGAAAATCGTCAGCCTGAAGGAATGAAAAGGATTAGTAGGAAATTATCGTACATTCTCATACATACGTTATTTTTCTCAGAAGCGTTTCCCATAAACATAAGCAATAATAAAAAATGTTGCCGACTATCATTAACGATTAACGAGATCATTCCAGGCAACCCGTCACTGATTTCGTATGGCTATGAGTAAGAAATCGGAGAAAGAATTGCAGCAATATTTTAATTTTGAACTGTCTCGTGACGTTCGATGATACGATGGCGGCGACAATATCACAGGAGAAGTTTCGAGCCAACGACAAAACAAGAACCGGCTCATCTCATTATTACGTGATAAACTTCAAGCTGTAGGATTCACCGTGAAGCAGGCAACCGAAGATGCTGACCTTTTAATGGATACCGCAATTGAACTATGGCGCACCAAAGATTAAGTGATAGTAGTTCGTGAAGATACCGACCTTCTAGTATTACTGACTGCTTTGGCTTCATCTCTATCGAATGTGTATCTACTGAAGCCAGGAAAGAGAAAAAGATAGAACATGATTTACTCTTCCACATATTTTAAACATTCAAAAGAAGTTGCAGAGCATATACTATTTATCCACGCAGCGGCTGTGACACGACCTATGTATTCTTCGGATAGGGAAAACAAAAACAAGACTGTTGCAGAAAAATTGTATTGCGCAAAACTGTTGCAATTTTCAAGAACCCAGATGTTCCTGCAAACTTCATCGACACGGCCACGCAAGTAGCTGTTATAAAACCTTTGGATGGACAAAACAATTACTCCATTTCTCCCAACGAATCCAGGTGCCAATGCTTTGCAAAATCAATATGCAATAGCGCTTGCAGCTGTAAAAAGGCTGGCCTACGTTGCTCGACTATATGCGGCAACTGTCGAGGCCAATTATGTATTACGTTCACTAAATTCAGGAAGACACTCTGGACTATGACGATCCCATCGACGTACAGCTTGATGAGTTCGTGGTAGACGAGTACGACGATTTTACTGATTCTCATAGTGAACCAGACACGACGGAAGATCCATCTACCTCGGCAGAAATATTGGCGCACAGGGAATACATACCAGAACGACGTGTAATACCCAAAAGACAACGACTGAATTACTACCTTCATATTGTAAGTAAATTAGCAAACTGCATTTGTAAAAACATAATATTCCACATATAAGTTCGTCCACAATGTAATGACTAAAATAAGGACTACAAATTACGCCAAAAAGTTATATATGGAATCTGGTGGACGCAAATCGGCATTTTTCGGATTTTGAAGAGTGAAGCACTCTTCAAAACTTGCTCAACTTGACCCGACTACTGCTCTGTAAATATGCGCCTGACAAGAATGTTTGTAAGACCTTTTTTTAGAGAATTTAGTATTTAGTCAGCTTTCATTATGTATATAAATATTTTTGCCGTACGATGGATATAAAACGAGTCATTGACTGAGATGATTTTGTTCACCTTCTCTGCGTCCGTCGCCATAGCCAACGCTCGTCTTTCACAACATGCAAATAAAGCGTTTGATACCATTTTAACCCCCATTTTTAAACGCTTCAAGGTACTTGTCGCCTGGCCTAACATACTTGTAGATACTTGTTTCCACACCACCTAGAGGCAAAGTACCCGGCGTGTTTTTTTTAGTCGTCTCCCCAATAGGCCTAATCCATTATGCCAGCAACTTGTTTCTTTTGAGATTGAAAGATCATCAGAGTTTTTTCCCCTTTTTTATGTTAAGGGTTATTCATATAACTCTCAATATCATCCTGAATGTCTTCAACATCTATCTAATATGCCGGATCTGGTTCATAACTTGCAGAATATTCTGATTGGTCTATATCTATATCTATTTCTATATTGATAGGGAAATTCTCCTCGTAGTCTTATTCGTCTAATTCGACCAGTTCCAAAGTAGGTATTGGAACAAGATTTGCATGATTGGAACAAGTGGCGCCTCTTGATATTTTGATTCGAGGAGACTAATCTTATAGGTACGGTAACCAGTGGCGTACGGTGATATTTCAAATAAGGGAGGCAATTCTTAGAAACTGTGTATTTGTAGTCTAACTTATTGCTCATCTTTTATCCTATTTGGCGTAGCGCATTAGGTACTACAGATAGTTGAATTGAATTAGTCACATCGGTTATTTCATCTAGATCTAGATATACAATAACAATTAAACGAGCCTGCTAATTTCAAATAAAATTTTGTTTAAAATAATAGGGACACAGCCGAATTTAAATCATAATTATAAGATAATAACAAAAATAAGAATTTAAACCATTACAGTAAGTGTTTTTTTAAACAAATGCCGCATTTGACTATTAAAAGAAACTAAAGTTTTAAAGTTTCATCAATGGTCTTTTTGTTTGTTTGTCTATTTTTATCAACCACTCCAGGCTGACTTTGTATATACAACTAAAATTATTTGTTATATCCATGATATGTTCGTCTGCGGTCGCATTTACTCGGACATGATATCCTTGTCAAACGAGACATGTATGTGAGATTGCTATATAAAAATTAATAATAAACCGGGTCTTAAATAATGCTGTTTATGACTTTACACTCTTCGTACAAACCTTCATATAAACCTCGAACTGGGGCACATGCAAAAATAAATATTATGACGTCGATATACAAGAATGATATACTTGATTTAATATCGTAGACCAAGTTATTTATTCTATTAAACAATACACAATACACTTATTTATTACACTTTGCATTTACATACATTTAACATAAAATATTGTGAGCACACCGTTCACCCTGGTCAGTAGTCACCCTATGATGGCGGTCAGACAAGGTGTATGGTCTGTGCAGACAAGTACTGGTTCTTGGTCTTGGCACAGCACTTGGTTCTCATTCCGGCGGGAACCAAAGCGATATACAAGCTACAATGCTGCCAACTATATAAAACACTCCCCCATTCAGGGACAAGCTAAAGATAAACCAACAATATAACAAAAATAAAATACAATACTCGGTAACAAGCTACCTACTATAATACCGTACCTATTTAATAGGTAGGTACCTATTAAATATAATAATTCCGATTGTTTATCATTATAGTACCTGGGCTGTTGGAGAAGGCATTAAAATCCATAAAGGATGACGTGCACACCACCCTCTTGGCGGTAATGGACAAAGTGAATTTGTTGACCACAATCGTGGATAAGTGTTATGTACTACGGGAATCAGATGGAGAAAACAAAATGGCATGCAAGTTACCAACCGATATGGACGATTCTTACATCGATCACGCAAAAGATTTACTGATATTCTTCAGGCAATATGAGTTTTATATTAGGTGGGTAGCGACATATAATAAACGTAGGTCCTATTATATATTACAGATATTACCTTCTATAGAAAAATCTTAGAGGAATTAGACAACATTTCAGAAGTTACGTACACTGTGCAGGAAAATTTTGCGGACATATTAAAGCAAATTCACGATGCCATTTTTATGAGGATAGCTATACCAGCTAACATCATTTTTGTAAGTTTACATTAGTTAATAATTTAAATACATAAAACAATAGTATCACCATGCACACTTACAAATTTATTATTTATGAGATAGATAGTTCCCAAGTGTACAAATTATTCTATATAATAAAGTAATTTCAGCCATTTTTTGAAAGCCTTGCAAAAATATGGACTGACTTTCAAGATCAAGTTGTGTTACTAGCGAAATACAGCCAAATTGTGATTAACCTGGACATATACTGCAAAAACATTTACTACAATAAAGAATTGCTGGAAAATATGATAGGAAATGACTTTCCTTTGACAGACGCAGAAAGACTTGAAAAAACTGGGAATTTTATTATAGAGTCGACAAACGAAAAAGTTGAAATATCTATGTTAGAGGATTTTGAGAATATCGATGATATTCAGCTACAGGTAATACATAAGTAGTCATTTATACAAGTGAGTAAACCATTGATTCTCGCGTTAGCGAGTGGCCTAAGTTCTTCAAGTGAATAAACAAATTTAAGTCACTATACCCTGGCTCCGAAATAGTGTGGAGTGATTCATACATAATATCACACCACCATCACAAATTGAACGGTCTGCCTATTTGCAATTGATCACAGATATTCTTAGTGTGCAAATTTGTGTACACTCTATAGAAATCGTGGGCAGAACTCGTTAGTAACCGGGTCTACTGCTCTCATTGGTGAGTTTTAGGCGGTTCTAAATTAAATTAAATTTCATTGGTCAGAGGTAAAGACGCGAGATTTCCTTGGATATATTGACGAATGCGCTGTTTCATACATGTATGTTTTGGCGCGACAGTGGCGTTGCATTGTGTCTTATGTACGGTTGATTCGCGATATAAATTAATTATAATATTGTTATACGCGAGTGTTTTTATGCGATGGAAGCGACGAATGCGAGTAGTAGTGGTACTAAAACCAATAATTCCAATCGTAAGCGACCGAATTTGACAGGAGGAGAACTGAAAATGATCAAAAATGTATACGAAGGAATATGCTTAAAATAATAAAAAAAACATCACAAGTACACTTAAAAACAATGTTAATAACTTGGATATATTTTTTTTATTCTGCCCCCGCAATGATACGCCTATGGAATTTCGTTTCCTTCGCCCCTCATCTCCCTGAGCCGTCCATATGTTGGTGATGAATCACTCCACACTATTTCGGATCCGGGGTATAGTTATATGGAAAATATTATTCAGTTTTGATATATATGATGAAAAATAAGAATTAAATTTGATTCTGGAAAAAGGAATGTCTTGGGTAAAGGTATACCGCGGCTATGCCGCGCCGTCGTTGATGTGATGAAGATATATTGTTCGTTTGTTTATATGTTTAAATAAACTACTGTCAATTGTGTCAGATTTCTGAATTTTCCTAATGGGGTATTTTCGCTCGATCAAAACAAAAATGGGCAATTGCATATTCAACAAGTACATTTCTTTCCATAATTTGTGACATAAGAAATAATGTGCAATATTCAGAGATGTGTTTAATTGCACTTTGTATTTCTATGACGTCACTAAGCGAAAATAGAGAAATCACTAGATATATATGTTATATATGTATATATAAATACTAATATCAGCACCAATGGCCGATAGGAAGCAGTGAGGCGTCGCTGCCGCCAACATATAGACATAATACCCTAAAAATCATTACATTTGCCGCACTATTTGAATTTGCGCTTAGTTACGTCACATGATTTTATTTATTTTTTTACAGCTTGTTTTAGAACTAAACAAAAAAAAATAAAAAATACGGGCATCTTCTTTTTCCATTTACTTTCTGCTGCTATGGTTAAAAAAACTGTGAAAATACCCCATTTACGATTACCTAAAAATATTACTACTTTTTTTTGCTTTCTTATAAAACATTGGAGAATAAAATAAGTAATTTTACTGGAAGTCATTTTTCGTAGGGCTGCTGGTTCAACCGGAAATGAGATTTTTGTGGAAAAATCCAATTTCGCGTGTCAAATGCCTTAAATAACCGTATAGGCATAGGGAATAAGGCATCAAAGCAGCCACACGTCGCGACGCAGAAGTGTAATTAGTTTAAAGACGTCTCGTGTCAACGCAGATGTTTTATAGCACTTACGGATGAATCGGAAATTTTTATGGCATTACAAATTTTACTTGCCAAAAGTAAATACATCGGACATCAGTTCTGTAGAGCTCAGTAGACATCAGTTCTGTATCTCTTCTGACATCAGAAGAGATAAATCGTAGCGATTTGTAACTGTATAGTTAAATCGAATTGCCCTGTTGTCTCCACGCAGCAGGTAGCTCATATAGCCATAATAATAAACTTTACACAAGTAAAACGGGGAAAAAGAAATATAATAAAGCACAGCACCAATATTTTAAGAACCAACACGGGCAACAAGCACCAAGTCTTAAAAATTTAGGAAGGATATGTGATGTGTATGAGTTCGCGATATGGCCGTTAAAAATTAGTGGTGCTCTTGAGAAATGATGCATTTTAGTTTATTATTTTTTATGGGTTGGTGTTGATGTCAAAAATATTGCTGTCAAATCAGATTTTCTATCGTTAAATCAACTTTAACTGTGTCCGATGATCAGTTCCCGACAGGAACTTACATGCAATATAATATGTCTTCTATGGATGACGACGGACTAGCAGTTTTGGTTTTAATTATGTGTATAATAATTTATAGTTTTAAAAAAACTAAAAAAAACACGATTTAATGGGAAACTAAAAACTTATAACAATATCGTTATCATGCACCTCACGCTTTTTATAAAATCCTAATAGGTATTAAACATTATGTTATACTTTTTAGTTTGGGTACGAAACAAGTATATTATACAAGTAAAGTACAACTGTAAAGTAACAAAGTAAAGATAAGAGGATGTAATCCATTTTGCCATATATAGCTTAACTTTTTTTGAGATATTTAAGACCTAAATTTAAAAACTACCGCATTTTAGTTGGTGTCGTATTTTTTAGGAAACCAAACAAAAGATCGACTGTGGGAAAAAAATAAAACCCTTTGGTAATTTTGTATCCTTATATTCATTTAAACATTTTTTTGAAACTTAAAATATAAGTTTCGATAAATTACCAGAACATGGCAAATTCTTCCGGTAAATTAAGGTTAAACACAGTAAAGGTAAAATACTTGTCCACAGGATACTCCTAGAAAAATCACTCGATCGATCCACACTGCACTTTTTTTACGCACAACAATCGGAATGGCAAAATATATAGGATTATAGGCTGACGCGAGGGCTACCGATGTCGCAACAGGACAACTAAACTAACTGTTTCTTTACTTAGTTTTTTCTACGTAAATTTAGTGGGAATCGAACTAAGTGTTTGGATGGTGGGAGACAACAGGGCGCAATATTAAAATGTATTTAGACATTGGCTTGACGTATTTAATCATAAATTTATGATTTGTTATACATTATTGTAATGGTTTTAGATTTAGTGACATAACTTTTTAGAGTATTAATCTATAAGCCTTAACATTATTTTTCTCATTGAGCAATGATTAACTTATCTCCTCTATGTGATTGGTTTAATGTAAATAATCCTCGTATTAATGTAAAATATCATTATCATAATGTATTTTGGCACAAAAATAATTAAATTCTTGCATTAGGATAATGACCAGGCAGACATTGTGACAATCCAAAAAAACATTATCTAATACTTTTAAGCATAATCATAATCACTTCATTACATTAATACTATGAAAAGGAATTAGACTGTTCTCTATTCGGCAACAGCACCAGATAATAACAGGAATGGGGTCAATCACCTGATCATGACTATTCACCCGCTGCATCACACTTGGACACGATTGTGAAACAAAACATTTTTTTCTTTCATGCATTTGGGTGCCTGATCGCTATGTAGTGGTGATTACTGCCAGTTATCCTGGCAGGATCGCCATGTAGTGGGTAAACCACCAAAATGAACAGAGACACAGTTATTACCACTCGACATTAGTTTAATCAAAGATAGTAACAACGATTAGCTCTTAGTAGCTAATCGATATAAAGTATAAAGCTAATCGATTGATTTGGCCTAATTACAATGATTTATATAACATTTGGCCAGGTCAGTACAACCCGTGTACGTAACCTAGTTTCATATCATAATTGTTTAATAAGCCGGCCTTGGCCTAGGAACATTCTTCATGTCAGCAATTGAGTAGTTTATTATTTTTTATACTTGACATGGTTTGTTCATTTAACCTAAAATAATTAACATGATAAGAAATTAGATAATGAGGGCAATATGGCACTACACCTCCCTTTCCGTAAAAATGACTTCGAAAATACTTCGGCCATAAGTGTAGGCATTTCTTTTCTGGTGCTAAATTCGTTGTTGTGTACTGAAATTTAGATTTATTAATTTTGAAATTACTACGTCGCGTCGGTCTAGGGCGCTTGTCAGCAATATACTGTAGGTATCATATATTTTTATAATTGCTACAATATTTACAAATATACATATATACATCCTAAGCTAATATTTACATTTTATTTACTAATTACTTATCCATATATAAACTTATTCTATTTTTATGTACAATTACCTTTTTTCCAAATTTGTCTGATATAACGCAATGAATCGCAAAATAAAATTTGCCGCTTCCAACTACGTCGATACAGAATTTTCAATTAGAATCTGCTCCCAGATGTCTGAAAAAGCATATTAATCTAATAATAAAGTAACACTCGGAGTAGTTTCCACAAACACCAAAACACTTTCACTTCGCTCGACGCGCGTTTCGCCAACCAAGTTGGCATCATCCGGAGACGATTAAAACTAATAATAAAGTCCAAAAATAAATGTATACTTATATTAAACCTGTATTATAAAAGTAGGTAGGTATATGGTTTTTAATTTTTCGACGTTGTTACTAATACTACAGAGTAAACCCAGCTACACAGAGGTGACAGTATTGGCGCAGTGTATGGAGATTGAGGGGTTAGTTTAGAATAACCTTGGACTGAAAGCAATGACAGATGTAACATTTACATGTACACTGAGAGAGCACGAATGTTAAACGTAGTTGATTCAATCTTCTACACTAAGAAAAATTGTGGCACGTTATATAGAATGAGTAAGCACATACTGTTCCACCTTTACGTACCATAATTGCACAATATATAAAAATATAAAGTTCAAAGAGGATATTTCACAAAAATCGCCACACAAGTACAAAGAACGCCACGATATACGAACACAAACAAATGTCAAATAAATGAGGTTGATTGAAATACCATTTACGCAATGGCTGCCGAACACGCATGCACATTGAATTTAGGTTTAGGCGGGAACGCTTTCTGTCGTCTCTGTGTAGTAGGTTACTCTGTGCTAATACCTACCTACAACCTACATCATACCCATATTTACTCTAAACGCAAAATACATGCATGCAACAATATTTTTAATTTTCTAATAAATTGAATTACCTTACAGTTCCTGGGATTTTGTTGCTGGAAGCTAGTAGAGACAAAAGGAGGTTTACTGCCAGGAAATCCAGGCATGGGTGTGGCTGCGTATTGCAATAGGAATTATGTTTTTTCCATACCTGAAGCAAGTACGGAATTTTCAAGAGTTCCCGAACAGCAAGTATTCTAAACATTCCTGTAAACAAATCATGTAATTACGTCGTTCTTTAGGTATGTTATGAAAGTTTTAGACCTCGGACGGAAAATGCCACATTTGATAAACTTTCTGTTTCTAAAGGACCAACTGAAGGAGGTAGTTGAGATTCGAGAGTAGGTTCATTATTTTGTGATGTGATTATACTTTTATAAATTCAAAAATTTAATAGCACCATTTTTTATAGTTTAGGCAAGTAGGGATACTTTCAAAATTATTACCTATCATATTAGTCCAGTCACTATGTGCTTTTTTTCCGCAAAAGGTTAGACCGGAAAAAAACTTGTGTGGAAATGTGTACCTTTATATGGCAGATTTATTGTCCCAAATTTGCAACCCTCTCCGAGTGGAACACAAGCTACCCTAGGCGTTCAAAGGGGTGAAATGTCATTAACGTGGAAACGTAGCTTAAACCGTTAGTCTGACAACAAAAAGATGTTATTCATAAAAGTAGATTTTGAATTTTCTACTGAAAACTCCGCGAACGCATATATCTAGGATTTATAGTTTTTGAATGGTAAGCCCGAGTAGAGACCCTTGTTTGCGCAAAGGTTATGCGGACCCAGTTTTGGCTGCGGTCGAACATTCCGAGCGTCTTAGGCTGAACCATTGCTCTGATTGTGATTATTTAAAAACGTTCCTGAGTAATTGATCTTTCCAACGGTTTTTTGTCCAAGCGTCAAAATTAATGAAATTATGACGGCCGCAATATCGCATAATATACTGAAAAATTGTACCAACATGTACCCCTTTGCCGCATGTGATATAACTTCTGCCCAAAGCATTCGAAGTTCCTTTCGTGGTTCGATAGAGCACTTATTCCTTTACGTAACTGCCGATTTGTTTGTTTTTTTTACTTAATACTGTTTGACGGGAGCCGAAAGGGTCCCGCGCTGACTTTTTCGCTGGTTTTGCCTTTTTCGCTGGTTTGTCATTCTCCCTAAAGAATTAATTTAGCTCCCGCTTTATTAAAAAAATATATTTTTGAAATAAACGCTGAAACACCTGTTCTGAGTGTTTAGGCAAGTGTTTTTTTAATAAAGCGCAAGTATTGTAGTAGGGAGCGCTAACTTTTAATGAAAAAACAGCGAAAAAGTCAGCGCGTCACCTTTCCGGGTCCCAATCAAACAGTATTAAGTCAAAAAAAAACCAAACATATCGGCAGTTAAGTACAGGAATCACAGTTGTCTATCGAACCACGAAAGGAACGAATATTGTGCTTTGGATAGAAGTTATAGCACATGCGACAAAGGGCAAAGGGGTAAATTTTAGTACAATTTTTCTGTATATGCGATATTGCGGCCGTTATAATTTGATTAATTTTGACGCTAGGACGTCGAACAAAACACCGTTGGAAAGCTCGATTGCTCAAAATCTACTTTTATTAGTAACAACTTTTTGTCAGACTATAGAGGTGCTACGTTTCCACGTTAGTGCAATTTTACCCCTTTCAACGACTGGGGTAGTTTGTGCTCTACTCGGAGAGGGTTGCAAATAATAATGTCGAATAATAAATCTGCCTATGTGTACCTCTATATAGGTACACATTTCCGAAGTTTTTTGCCGGTCAGACCTTTTGCAGGAAATGGTGTATTTTAAATACATACTGGACTATATTCCAGATTAGCTGAAATGAAACATATCGCAACGATGAGCGAAGACAAAGAAATCCAATCGGAAGATTTTAAAGATATTTTGCCAGAGAATATCGATCGGACGTATTACTGGAATATATGGGATTATAAGAGACAGGCATTGAAATTGGTATGTAATGATATAACTACCTAACTTTTAATTGTATTAGGTTGTCCTATTAGTTTGATTTTAATTACTATCATTCACATCAATTAGGTATAACAGATCCGGGCAAAGCCTGAATCGTAACCATAGATAATATCTATGATTACTTATGATTAAAATCCATTTCAGGCTGATATTTCTAAACGAAAAACTGTCTCCACGCAAACGATCAGGTCGAACTTCAGAAATACTATCAATGTGCAAACGTATGAGAAGAGAGAAAAGATCATACAAACGAAGATTGATAACTATACAAATGTCCCAACACCATCCAACTTTATATATGGTCTTAGAGGAAGAAAGGACGACCAGCAATTTATTATAGACTTAACAAGACCTGTGAAAGAGTGAAAAATCAACGAAAAATCATTTGCAGTCACAGCTATATAATACATATATACACATATTATTTATGTACTTTTATATATTGAGTTATTTTATTTAAAATGTAATACTAACGGTAATATTAACAAAGAACGTACAATGTTTTATTTTTACTTTTAAGTACCTATTCTATAATATTAAAATACCTTAGCCACTTTTATTTTTGCAATTATCATAAATCAAACATGACGCTATATTTAATTAACAAGAAAGGTTATTAGTAAGAACACTATCGCAAGTTAGGAAATGTGTTACAATAATTAATTTATCAGGAAATAGACATTTAAAATATCAGCGATTATAGATGTTGAGTTGTTTACTATATTTTTATTAACTGCGATACTTGGAAAATATACAAACCTACGATGTTATAGGTTGTTCCTTTTGAACCAGCAGGACCCTTCGTTTGCTTTGCTGAATTTTCTCAGTGTAGTATACGAAAATTCAAAATAACTCAATAATTAATGCAGTTTGGAGTAATTTTGAAGTTTCCTGTCTAGGTGTGAAAAAAAGCACCAGTAAAGGATTTCCAGCACACAATTCGGCTACTCTAAATTTTTTATCTTCGGAGAATTTTACAAATTGCAAAACCTGTCTTTTGTAGAGTATTCAGTGTCTCACAGATATTTCTACATGTTAAATTAAAACAACTAGATATTATATTATGTGCTGGGAATTTTTGTGAAATTAGCACTCCCACAATATTTTTGTAAAGAATGGCAAAACATATCGCATATATTTAAAAACGTTTGACCCTTTGCGAAAGACATATAAAATCGAAGTCTGTTCGAAGTCGAAGATAGCAGCGCCACAATATTTTTTTAAAAGAAAAAAAGCCACATCACCTGAACCAATAAAAAAGGACCTATCTAAATCATAAAGGCATAAAATGAAGAAGAGAAAGCCATAAAATCGAACTGTGAAGTTGCCTACGATCTTTTAAAACAAATGGTAAGAAGCCATTTTTGCCTTTTTTTTTCACCAAGTATTTAAAGGATACCACCTAAAATATATCGCATATTATATAAAAGAGTTTGAACTCTTTGCAAAAGACATAAACATATAATTGAGGTGTAATATTAGTGACCCATTTTATTTGAGGTGTAATATTAGTGACCCATTCATAAACTATTGTTATACACATTGTTATAAATTTGCATGATGCCACAAATAACTTTCAGACAATAGTTAGCTTATACACGTGTGTCCTTAAAAGTAGGTAGTATAGTTTGTTACATAGATATATGAGACAAAAAATTTTCAAAGGATACTCACAATTGCCACAATGGAAGATCGGCGTAGTATAAGTTTTCTTACAGCAAGCTAAGTTTCCTTCAACAAGTTGTTATGTTTTGATAGAATACTAATAACTGATCAATTTTAACACAAAACCCATCAAAATAATACACTAAATTAAAGAATAACTGTATTACTTCTATTTCAAGAATTATTGTTGACCCCACTTTACCCCAAAACGTTCGATGGTATTAGCACAGCTGGCATACGAATAAATGCCAATGATGCCGATGTGACACTGCCGAGGAACGTGTCAAACGGATCCGTAATATTTGAATGTGAAACATACTTATTCTGCATCACATTCACCATCCAATGGTTTCATGATATGACGAAAGCTATATAGTGTGATCAATATTTTGTTATGTCATGAAAATGTCATAATGTGATGGGCGATGTTTATAAAATGATGTTTTTCCTTAAACTCCTGGAAATCGGTTATACTTGACAACGCTGTTAAAAATTCTGTAGCAGGTGTGAAGAGATCGATATAATGAGTTTTTGCTCCGGTTTTTAATTCTCATATTTCGATGTTACAGACTATACATATATATTATGTGGCCGAATTTATTCTTGCGTATTAGATATCTACTTACCGTAAAAGAGCTAGGTTTCGGTTTTTCCTATGCATAGACGTTTTTTCACTCTCATTCCTGGAGTCTTTTCTTGGAGATTTTAGCGACCCATTGTATAATAATATTAAACACTAAATATAGCTATATTACAAAGACAATAAAGTTTACATACGAGCTCATTGCACATAGG
This sequence comes from Tetropium fuscum, assembly GCA_964058915.1. NCBI lineage: Eukaryota > Metazoa > Arthropoda > Insecta > Coleoptera > Cerambycidae > Tetropium > Tetropium fuscum. Next base: position 38,633 of record CAXKVY010000834.1, on the reverse strand, counting down.
TATTCTACAAATTTACAGTGATAAACCAATAACTGCACTGATCATGCCAGGTCAAGCCCAGGCCACAGGTAACAAAAATGTGTATCCCTCGTATCTCCCCCTATTTGTCCAGCGCTACGTTGCCACTTCACATAAAACTATATTACAACATAGATGGAAGCACTTTCTTGATGTGTAATAATTTGTTATGAAAGGATGGTTTCCTGACTTTTGTGTTCATTATTTTTTAAAACGTTATTAGAAAAAGTAATTGTAAACTATTGTAAAAATGCCGGAAACTCGATAATTTTCCCTAACAAAAAAAATCGATATTTTTCTTTTTTTTTTGATGGTTTTAAAAAAGGCATTCTTAATATAATTTTAGGATAGTCACCATTCATCGATTTTAATATTGCTTCTACGCTTTCTGTATGTACTAATATGGCGGACCTAGTAACCCCTCTTAAAGCGTGATTTTTTTAAACTATAATTTATTTTTTACTGTTTAGTTCGGTTTGCTATAAAAGCGTGTTTTTTAGTTTCTTTAAACTATACGGCGTACAATATGTATGTATAATTGAACGACCGGCAACCCTGACCTACACAATGTTTTTCATTGGCGTAGACATTTTTTTTTTCTTAGGGGGGTGAAAGTAGAAGGTGATCTAGGATGGTAAGTGCCTACATAAAAATAAAGTCAATGAACAATAGGTACCTACTTACAAGGGGTTAAGTAAAGGGGTTAAACTACTTACAGGGGGTTAAAAGTAGTAGCTTTTTATATGTAGATTTTCAACACCGCAGCTGATATTGAATGCAAGTTTCCACACCACTCATGAAGTATTGCTTTCAGCGCGTTACCATTTTTTAGTGGGTGGTTCGCCAGTAGCCATATTTCCCACAAGAAACAAAAATAATATTAAACGGCGACCTTTTCTAGACGGCATTTTTAAACCAGTTGTCCAGCCTTCAATCGCAGCTTGCCGTGCATTTTTCACTTTTCCATCCTGCCAGACTCTCCATCCATCCGCCAAGCAACTATTTCATATCTTTCTATGAGAATACTCTTTCTGTCTACTTTTCCATACGTAAAATTCATGTCTTTCAAAATTTTTGCCAGACTACTCCTTCACATTTTAGGTATATCATTTTCACTTATACCTTGCAGCACCTTATCTAAAGTGGGCAATTAGTTATTTCTAAAGAAACCGTGGACCGTTCTATGTATCGCATTTTTTGCATCATCGTCCACTAAAATCTTATTACGACCGCTTTTTGGTTTCGGTGGCTGTACACTTCCATGTACCTTTTCTTCTCTTAAAAGTGTGTATATGCTTGCCTTTGATGCTTCTGTATAATCCGAACACATATCCACCAATTCATCCTTGTCGCGATGAGGGTGATCTCTCTGTATGCAGTAAAATACTCGTAAAATTATTCTTTTCTCACCTACCGATCGGTACTGCCTACGTTTTGTAATATTTTCCATCCTTCGCCGATATTATATTGTATCACAAATCACATTAAAACAGCACTGTATATATACACGCGAATATCTTAACCAACGCACTACTCTATCGCGAATGACCGTTACAATTTACGCGCGTATAACCCATGGATCCTATGTAAGAGAGGGGACATTTGCTACTCCGTTCACTAAACACAGATGGCGCGTCATTTCTTCGATGTATACCTACATACGTAGGTATATAAATAATATATTAGCAATTCCCGTGAACACGCCACTGTAAGATATGCGAACACGCCACTGTAAGATATGCGAGCCTGATCCTATTCGATCCGAGAGATACGATTCCAATAAGTTAAAAAGAGATATACCGCTTGAATATTCGTTATTGGAGAGGTCGTGGATCTGCGTTGCCGCTTTTAACTATAAAAATAGATGTTTACGTGATTGTCATATTTAAAGTAGACGTACGTAAGTAGTAGTAGAATTACATGTGGCAACTGCGCGGTATCTTATATGGGGTCAGTTAACTATACATACATATTGAATGAACTGTAATATATATTTTTATATTATATTTCTATTAGTTCAAATATGCCAGGACATTTACTGGTGTCAAGTTTCAAATACCCTAAATACGAAAAAGAAAATCATAATTGTAAATAAAATTACATAGTTGCTATACTTTGAAAGGCATTTCTAGATATAAAAAATATTAGTGCCATTTTTAGTACGAAGCAGGTATCCTTACTTGACCATCAACGTGTTGAAACGATTCTTTGACATTTAAGTTACATATTGATCGTAAATATCGCACTTATCGAATACCGAATAGGAATATAGTAATTGTACATAAAAATGTTTCATGATTTTATTGAATATAAATCTTTGTATGTAAGTCATACATAATAATTTGGACAAAACATATACAAGTGCACGCTTTACACATACGAGACTACAGTGATTAAATACATAAAAAAATCAAACTAGAATACAAATAATTATGAAACTTAATCTATAGTCAGTCAAGACAAGCTTACAATAAAATATTTAAAAATCTATAAACATTCAACTTGAGTCAACTAGCGCAACGTTACAAACATCAAACTACCTTTTCTATTTGGAATATAACCAGTAAATTAAAGAAATGTACTGCAAACATGAAGGCGCTAGTTAATTCAGAAGTATATTAAGAGCTTAACTGATAAAGTGATTTTTAAGATATTTCATCATACCAAACGTTCTAAAACGCTTGACTCCGATTACTTTCATTAAAGCATCATCGCAGATGGCATACTGTTTGTTTTTAGGATCATACAAATCTTTTTCTTTTATTATTGCCCAGACTTTCTTCACAACCTCATGTCTAGCCATAGCATCTTTCCCAACTAGAGCAGCCAGTTCAGGCGAGAGCGTCATTGTTTTAGTGTATCCACTGCCACCTTTTTTGGCACCTCCACCAGCAACAGCACCACCCTATTGAAGAATTTAAGTATTACAATCATTGAATACCTAGTTTTAATTATAGACATCTAAATCTAAACTAAACAATATTTCCCTACAACGTCCATATAGCGTATATATCTCGCGAGTACACATAGCTCGAGTCGTGCCTATCTAGGATAATACAAATAGCAAAATAGCGTGCTCAAAAGAATAATGCTGTTGGCACTCAGTTGTTGACCCGTTACAAGCCTTAGTGAATGAAACTAGAAACATACAGCACTCACTTGGAATCAAACGTTAATATATCTTTGTCCTATTCACGATCATTTAATAAAAAACCAACATTATATTTCCTAACTGAAGATGTATGGTATCCATAATTATAGAGTATTGAAATATAGTATTGAATAACGACAGTGATTTATGATTAATCACAGTTTACATTTTATTGACAAAAACCATTGATCGTTATGTAGCGATTGGAATGTCTGTGCATTCATACCCTCACGTAAAATTAAAATGTTTTTACATTCGCTCGCACACAAAATAAGATTTAAATTTGTTTACAATTTATCTACTTGAGTGTTTATTACAATGGCGTTATCAACATTTCTTCTCATTCTTATTTCTCCAACCCCCCCATAACCAATATTTAAAGGATGATTCCCAATGTTGGAATAGCACATTGGTATGATTAAAACTGCGCGAACTAACATTAGTAATACGATCCTTATCCCAACCTAATCCTAAATTAGCACCTATTTGATATTTTATAAGTTCTCACTGTATACTTTGTTATTATGTACATTTTGTAATTTTCGCTAATTTCTAACTTGACCTCCCAGTGAATTATATACCTATATTTAAAAATTTATCGATTTTCAAATTTATATATCTATTTATCTATCTATAAATTCTTGATATTTTAGTTGACTGAGAGACTGTTATAAAAATTAAACACTATTAAAATAAAAATACTACATTTATATCCAAGTCTAGGATCAGTAGGACACATGTCAGAAGTCGGTCGACATATTTTGCATAAAGAACTCCAGTTGGAATCCGAAAATGGCTATGTAATACTACAATTTCAATGAATTCAGAAAAATTTTCCATATATTTTCTCATTTTTATTTTTTTCGCATTTTTTAAATACAGGGAAAAAAATTTTAAATGCATAATCCTTACGTAAAATCATTGGCTGAACAACTTCTGTTTGAAACTTTTTTCTCTAAAATCATTACTTTTTCCATTGTTGAGAGAAAAGTGAAAAGTGCCGTTTTCAAAATTATTTTTAATTGAAAAACCATGACGCGTATCTGGCTCATTGTAACTTTTTTAATGGCTTACTATATACATTGAGATCTCTCATTCAAACCCTATTTCAACGTGTCCCGTCCAAATCCACAATAGGAACAAGTGACACCATATTTAGCAATCGCAATCTAAAAGTGGTTCTTGAAGAAGATAAATATGGGTGGTAATATTAAATGTGCGGAGATAAAATCGATCAGTAAGACTTATCCCCATTTACACAAACATAATTTATTAGTTAATGATGCTTATTTTGCAGATTTAATGATTTAAATAATCAGTAAACTGAGTAAACTGTAAACTGATACATTAAGGGACAATCTCATAATTCAGGTTTGATAAAAGATAAAACCAATAAATGATTCATACAATCACAACAATAAGTATGTTCATTAACAAATTTTAAATTGAGATAAGAACTTCGGGCAAATAAATAACTATCATGCATCATTGTTTTAATATAATTTTCAAATTATTTTTGCGTGTTATCAAGATCCAGTAAAATTTTATTTGTTTAGTACATTATTTACTCTCGCTTTTCCAAATGGCAAGATTCTGTGTTGGTACTAAATAGTACATACAAAATTACGACAACATAATGTGCTATGAGGATATAGCATATTATCCATTAATGTCTCATACAGAGTTTCTTGTTTAAGTCATGTAAGGTTCTCCACATATATCTCTATTATAAAGCGTATTATTTTTTGAGAAATCACTCATATAAAAAAACAAATTTTGATGGATAAAAAAGACAAACAACGTCATAATAAACTCTCTGATGTTTTAACTTACCCCTTTCTTTCCTTTCTTTGATTTGGCCCAGTCTTCATCTGAATCAGATTCAGAACCCTTCTTCTTTTTGGGTGGTAACTTGCGAGTTTTAATTGGCTTTGACTTCTTTGGAGAATATTCTTCTTCTGAGTCACCTTCACTCTGGTCACTGCCAGACTCTTCCTCAGACCCTTTCTTTGTTTTCTTGGCTGCCGGTTTTTTACCAGTAGAAGAACGTTTCTTCTTTTTGTCATCGTCAGACTCTTCCTGTAAAATGAGCATAAAAAATAGCAATTATGCATTACAAATATTAATGTTAACATACTACCTCTTCCTCTTCATCCTCCTCCTCTTCTTCTTCCTCCTCCTCAGATTCGCCCTTTTTGGTCTTCTTTTTTTCTTGCTTTGAGCTGACAAATTCCATGACTAAGTCGTCTATTTCCTTCTTCCTTGATTGGAAATTTGCGTCCAGTTTTTCTTCTAGTTCTTGCCTTACCTTCTTGGCTGAGGTTGAGGATAGGTCGGCATCTTTAAGGATGGCTAATAAAAAGATTAAGAACATTGATTACCTAGGTACGTACTATCTAATAACATTAGTTGTCAGTCTTATGGAGAATTTGTTAGGTAACTACATTTGGTGAAACCATACTGAGTACGAACATCTATGTATGTCAGGGGCCGGTTTTATATATTCTATTTAACTTGGAACTGAAGGTGAAATAAAAGTTTTTCTAGAAGTAATTGGTATTATACCCACCACTGAGAATCGGATGTTTAATTATCAAGATAAAATTACTGTATTAGTTTACAATTAGAGCCACAATGTCGACAATTTACTATGAAGTTAAATAACATACCTTCAATTTTCGCTTTTAGGAGTATGCAACGAGGGTTTTAGTGCACTTCTTCTAATAGCGATATGATTGTGTACCATCACAATCAAAATGCACAAAACATTGTTAATTATGACGTTGTTAACTATTGTTGATTGACATTGTTAATTATTAATTAACGTCTAAATTAAATTAATATTAGTAATTAGAAATTCATATTTATCTAAAAAAAATGTGTAGCGAAAACATGTTTGGTAATTTGGTGCTCAATACCTAATCTATTATCTAAATTCAACTTTAGTTTGCAGCTGTTGACTTCAGCCTAGGCCTAGGAACGAGACATGTATGTATACCTACGGTAAAAAACGAATCACCTGTGTTATGAATATTAACCAAATTTCCTGAACTTTACCGGGATGAATGCCCTGGGCATGGGTAGATGAGCACACATGAGTCCATGGACTTTCCTGTATATTACCAGTCACAGCCCGTCAAAAGATAATAAAGGGTGAATGAAAATTTCAGGGTTTTGCTTATTTTTATCAAATATGAAACATGTAAAATCGCCTCTTATACCTATCTCATGTTTTGTTATAGCGCCCGCACCCAGTCATCTTCGCTTTCTGCATTATACAGCTTAGGGAGAGAATACAGTAAACAAAAAGTGATGACCACCACCTAAAAAGTGTTTAATGTTTCGTTGTCGGCATATAGGTATTATTGTAGTCTATGAATTATAGATCACTTCACTAGAATAAGGATTCATCTATTTAAATTTGTGGATATCTGTGCATAACCATCCAATGGCATCCAATGGAAAATACAAATTATGTTACCTACCTACACCAAATGTTTAAAAATGTTATAACCATTGCTTTTATTTGGTGCTATAATTGGGTAACATACATATATTCATATTTACCTACTACAATATGTGCAAATATGTATAGGTACTATATCAGTAAGTAAAGATAATTTTTCTATCATAGAATAAATGTTTTAAAATTACCTCATAAATATTATAGTTATGTAATTCAGAGCGGTTCAAATTGCCCAAATGAAAATAACAAGTTCTTCTGTCACGTAACCTTCTTGAACAGAAATTTGAATTTAGCGGTACCGAATGGGCCCAGTTCCGATTCTCAACGCATGCGCATCTAACAGACGCCACGGTTTGAAATCATGAATATAATCATGAAATGATTTTCGTTTCTAACATTCTAACAAGAGGAGAAAATAGTCAGACTGAAAAGCCTTTAAGAATAAATACGCGGAACAAATACTTCAATATGCAATTTCGGTTATCATAACTTATTTGTCAAATATTTAATAATTTAATTGAAAGAGTAGGTACCCAGGTACTGTACACAGGTACACAGTATTTTTAGTGAGGTAATAAATTTTATTGTTGAACATGAAATTCATAGTATTGCTAATTTTAAACTATTGTACTATAATGCGCGCCGAAATCCAAAGCGTAGTTGTAAGTTTGTACCTACTAAAGATAAATAATAGACTAGCCGTACGTATAACAACATAATTCCATAATGATGCCTAGTTTTCAATGATGATTAACTTATATCTAATAAACATTTATAAAACACTTTATTAATAAAAAATACCGATGGTGCTCTGTACTATATTTATTTGCCAGTTTTGTCGTGTTGTTGTAGTTAATATCAGTAATACACCAAAATATCACCAACCTACGCCAAGGTTTGGTGCAAGTACAGTCAAACAAGAACGCATAGCTATAATTTCATTTTCCGGAAAATTTGCAGAAATACGCCATATTCGCGGGAGAGAAACTCCTACATAAATCAGAAATAAATTTATACATCGATTTTGTCAACGGTATTTCTTGATTTGACGCGTATTTTCAGAGATATTTCCAATTTTAAAACCGCACAATATACGAACTTCTACCATAGCGTCGTTCAGCCATTGTTTATGTACGTATGGCAAAGCAGATATTGTACAAGAGTAAAATGCACGATTTTAACTGTTAACCCATCAAAATCCATATAGAAAAATTTTTCAAAAAAAAAATACAAACTAGGTTTTGTGAATTTCACTACTCCTGTTTGTAAAATGAATGAAAAAATAACACTTACCGGCAATTTCCTTGCGAAGATCTTCCTTTGAGATGTCTGCCATGTTGCTGAACAGAGAAAACTAACAACACTGAGAGAGATGGAAATAAACTGGACTGGAACAGCGAACGCTTGGCGACTGGGGCAGATTCACAGCAAAACGAGGAAAGGCCGACTACCTGTTTCAACCCCCTACTTATTTGTATTTGCAACTGCCCAAAATTTAAATTGCATTTAGGTACCTACCTATGTTAATTTGTATTACCTTAATTTTACAATTTTACTACTACTACTACACTATTGATTTTTGCATTATTATATAATTTAGATTTATTATTAATATAAAATTAATGGCTAAGTGTAGGTATATTTCTGAAGTAGGTATACAAATTATTTCATTTCTATAAGAAGGATCCCTCCCTACGAGAAGAAATTAATGATGTCACTGTATTGATCGTCATTAGATGGCTCTGTAATTGCAATGATATCAAAAATGTTCCCAAAATAGATGTAGTACAAAGGATGTAATACCAATGATATATGATATAAATATGATTATAATGTGAATGTGTCTCTGGTACCTAATACCTACCTAATTTTTTATAAATGGTTTACCACGGAAACTGGGAAATTAAATTTAAGTTTATTTTAGCTTTATAAAATCTCGTACGAAGCTTATCCACAAGATGCATACAGTAAATTTCGTTTATGCAAGATGCAATGAAGGTACCTGCTGTACCTACCTAATCGGCTAGAAACACCGCCAATCCATGTTTTCTATGACCCGTGTCTTATCTATGGCGCCAGCCAGCCGTGAATAGTTATAGTACTAACGTAGAATGACACGCGAAACAGCGCCAGGAAATCAGGAAGGTTATTATCTTGGTTACTACTCTATACTTTATGTCTCTCCTTTATGAACTGGTTGCAGCGCCATCTGTCGGCTGCAAATGATTTCTCATTACTATAGTCATTTATTATTTTAAAGAAAAAATAGAAAAGTAAACCCACAGAAAAACCCTCCCATGCACCCATAGAAATAGGCAAGGGGCGTACTTTTGAGAACAGTTTTTGCCTAATATTGAGACACTGAAAAACCAAATACCTATACAATATTACGAGTATGTAATCACAAAAATAGAATGATTGATGCTTTGTGTATTAATTATTAAAATAGAAAATGTAACGGAAAATTAATAACTTTTCTAATTCACTTCCGCTTTGATAACAAAACTCGAGCTGTTTCAGAAAAGTCAGTGTTCTTATGGTGCGTATACTGAAAAAGGTTTACTCTAAAAACTTCCTGTAAAAATAACTTTCTTCGTTTCAGTTAACTACCCATGAAAATATAATTTTTACAGAACACTATAGGCCTACAAGAATATTTTTGTTATTCTTATCACAGTGAACTACTACTTATATATCTTCAGCTGCTGCTATTCTCTCATAGATGGCGCAGTATATATTGTTTATTCTTAAGGTTAGTGCGAAATATTAAACTGTTGGAAGATGTCGTTTCTATAGCGATTTCCGTCTTTAGTTCCCGATTGTATCCAAGACAAAGACAAGCAGAATATATTGCGCGTAAAGTAAAAAATGACGAATGCGCACGGCCGGCGGACCGGTTTATTGGTTGGTTCTTCTCCCGTTTAGAGGTTGGGACGAGTTTTTTAGTGAATGCAGTTTGCTGCCATGCAACTAAAACGATTTCGTTGTACCATGACCTGATTTTGAGTGCAGCTTGTATTAGCGGACCTGAAAACATCCATCTAATAGCCGAAAACGTGTGTGCATTCCTGCGGCCATGCGATGCATTTCGAAGGCCATGGGCCATGGCCTTTGGTGCGAATGTTTATTGCTGTGGTTTATTATTTATTATGCGTAGGAACAACCGTTTGTATTATGCTGTAGGTGGGTGCCTACATGCACCTATGTCACTGGCGAAAAACCTATGTCGTGCTATGTGCATGTGGGATTTTGGGGATTTTTTAATTACCTACCTATCTTTAATAAGTTAGGTATCCATATGCTTTACCTAGTTAAGGTACCTACCTTACCTATTCCTAAGTTATGTACTTAATTACCGGGTCAGGTTGTCAGGTACCTGCAAACAGTTAAGGTACTTAGCTAGGTACACGCGTGTTACACGCTTATCTACAATATATTATACATTATAAAGCTTTGAAACTTTTATGTAACCTACCTACATATAGGTAGGTAGGTATGAAGAATAATAATTAATAGTTAAGAAATATTTAATGCCGGTAAATAGGTAATTAAGTGTTGTGTACTAGTAGGTAAGTAGAGGAATGATGCTTGCCTGGAAAAATTTTGTTAAAATATAAAATTATTTTTTTAAGCAATATAAAAATTAATCTAACATTAATCATATAGGGGTACGAAACGAAATAAGTGTTTTTGATAGAATGAGTGCCTATACATATATTATAGTCCACTTAATGAATTACATCGTTAATATAAACTAGCTGTTTCCCGCGACTTCGTCCGCGCGAATTTAACGCGCGTTCTGAGACCGCGCGACAGGAAACCTTTGTAATATTAAGTCATGGGAGGGGGAAGCGGTCGGTGGCGCCTTTCGGTGCGGCGACGGCGGGCTCGTGGGGCGCACGCGGTAATGGACACTCCTACTTTATACTCAAAGTTCGAGGATTATTTATTATTTAATAAGCAATTTACGTTAACAATATGGCGAAACTATAATTATTTATTTCTTTTTCTAAATCCTACCAATAAAATAAGTCCGTTCATCTCCTTACTACAGACAAAGCTTCAGCAGAATGGGATACAGACTCTCCAGGCCACCAATGATGCTGACGTCATTATCGTGAAGACTGCTGTGGAACAATCTACTCACAGTTCTGTGGCTGTCGTTGGTGAGGATGTGGATTCAACCCCGCTGTCCTTTTGATAGTTTCCACTCCTCCCACCCAAGACATCCTACTGCTGAAACCCGGTCGAGGGAAAATCAAAACAATGGCACTGTCCACCCAAGAGATGCAGCAGCATGGTTTTGAACATATCCTGTTCTTACATTCATTTACCAGCTGCGACTCAACATCTGACCCTTTAGGGATCAGAAATCATCAAGGAAGCGACAGTGATCTTTTACAACCCCACCTCCACTCACAGCGAGGTTGAAGAGGCTTGGAAGATGTGCTTCCTCAAATGGTATGGGGCACCAGCGAGACATACCTCCCCCAACTGGAAACGCAGCTAAACAGCATTCCCGGCGCGCCTACCACCAAGTGCAGCAGTGGCTCGGGAATGAGCTAGCTCGAGAAGAGTGGGGGTGGAAATATCTAGGAGACATTCTAGTGCCAATTACAACAGAAGGCACCCGGGGTTCTACTGAAAATTTTGCCGCCAAGGATTGTGGTAGTGGCCAATGTGAATGCCGGAAAGCAATGGTAAACTGTTCTGCGGCATACCTCCACTGCCAAGCATTGCTGGAGCACATTTGAAATATGGTTTTTATGCGCACCACGTTTTTATTTTAGTCCATCCGACATGAGAAGTCATCACTGCTAGTATTGCACAATTTCTTACCAGATGTCTGATTCTCAGGAAGATCCAGGTTTAGTCCTAATTATTTTGCAGTTTTTAGTACAACTGATGATTTAAAATAAAACCGGTTGTTAAAAGTTTTTTTGCCTATTTTTTTATTAAATTGTAAAACAGTACAACACAAGAAATACACATTTAATAGGTTTTCAAAATAATTATAATAAACACCACGCTCCACACTAGAAATTCGGCTCTAACTCCAACTAAAGAGGTTATGGTAATTAGGTATGTTAATGAATGGAACAAAAGAACGACTGCCGATACTGCCACTATACAAATAAAGTGACCCTTGCCTATATCTTCTAAAATTTCCTAAACCGTTGTCCACTCATGGATGGGCTATTTTGATTGGTAGTTGGTTATGAGAATCGGTATTCTTCTTTATTTTTTATGAGGTCTGTGGTCGACCACAATAAACAGATCATATATAATTTATTTGTCAACGGAGAACAACAGAATACAAAATCCGAAACAACCGCCACTGTCGGCATTGTGGCGGTTAGATTTTATTTCAATAATTATGACATTCGAGTTTTAAAATTGTAATAGTTATTATGGCCTGAGTAACAAAACTTATCAAATTGTAATAGATCTAGTACAATTGTAATCGGGGTGCCAAAGCTGACTGACTTGGTTGCCACAGGAATGCAACATAGTTGAACTTATGGGAGCGAAGGTAAGTAAATTATATTATGTATTTATTTACCTATTTCAACGTTCTCGATATATTTAACAACTGACATTCTAATAAAGTCCACTTTAAAATGTTACCTAGGCATTACATATATTATTCGTTAGGCCAGTTTGGCTCAATATTCAATACCTAAACATACTTTTAATTGGCGGTGATAATATTTTACACATTATTTAGCTAACAAATTTATTTCCACTAACATCTTAATTTATGATTAGATGCAAGTACCTCTAATCATCAACTTCCTCCACGACTAACGCATATATATTAGTGCAATTTTCCTAGCTTGCTACATCGCTAAACATATAGCTCTAGGACATGCACTTTTGTGACAATCGAAAATGTTGTTCAGCACAGAATCCTTGAATATAAATTGGATATTTTCTTCATAGGTACGACAAGTAAGTAGAGTATTTATAAACATATTGATTTTCGGATGGTCTCCTTTACATTGGGGCATAGACGTACATAGACGAATATAAATGCATCTTTGATCATTAAAATCTTCGTCAAAATAATAGACCCATATGGGATATATATATATATATATATATATATATATATATATATATATATATATATATATATATATATATATATATATATATATATATATATATATATATATATATATATATATATATATATATATATATATATATATATTTATACGATTTCCGGTTACCTTAGAAGTGGCCACAACTTTTGATTTTTTAAATAGATACTTCATATAAAAATATCTTAATCAAATATATTTTAGTATCAGTGTGAAAAATGTTTTTTATATTATATTCACGTAAAACAATGTATTGCAATGTTATTTTTTGCAACTAGTCCGTTTTTATTATGCAGGATATTTACAAATGTTTTGTCTTCGACGGTGTATTTATAGGGTTTTCAGAGCCCCTTTAACTCTAGAAAGTAAGATACTTTGGATACGTGAATACTTGTTTACTTTGCAGGACCGTCGAAAGACCTCCAACGGTCTTTCGATTTATTTTGCAACCATGTCTGCCATTCAGCGGCAGACATTGAACTGATTTACAAAAAATCTAAATTGGAAGTCAGTTGGAAGGCAGATCTATGTTGGAAGTCAGCGAGTTTACAAAACAAACCGCGGTCTGTAAATTTCAACTTTCAAACCTTGACATAGAAATAACTATATTCGTACGTTACCGAACAATAGGAGACATTAATTACGTGCCAAGTAGCTTAATTGTGATACGCCACTGGTTACGTTGTAAAAAACTGGGCGTTGGTTTTAAGGAGCGAGATGCAGTTTAGGCGTTTGACGTCGGCGTCGTCCCGTTTCCACGGTAACCCTTGATTGATAGGACAGTTTCTCGGCCCATGAACAAACACTTGTCAAATTTACACTTCTTGGGGTCATGAGAAAAATAGTCTCCCTTACTCCACTAAATTCTAAATTGGACGTAAACGTCGCTCTTTATGTGCGACATTATTTATCAATTTTAATGGGATCAAAAAACGTATTGTGGGATAGTTGTTTTTATGGACTATATATACCTAGGCCTTTTAAGATTTCAAATTCTTCTACAGTCCTATGCTGGATGTAGGTAACATACAAAATAAAACGCGCTTCCAATATTAACATTGCCATAGAAAATAGAAAATAGTGTATATATAGCTAGAAAAGCAGATAAAAACCGGAGCTAAAAAAACTTCATTATATCGTTCTCTTCACACGTGCTACCGCATTTTTAACAGCGTTGTCAAATATAACCGATTTCCAGGAATTTAAGGGAAGCAAATGATTTTATATACATCGCCCATCACATTATGACATTATCATGTAGTATAACAAAATTGATCACACTATATACCTTTCGTTATATCATAAAACAATTGGATGGTGAATGTGATGCAGAATAAGAATGTTTCCCATTCAAATATTACGGATCCATTTTACACGTTCCTCGGCCGTGTTACATCGGCATCATTGGCCTTCATTTGGATGCCTAAATTGCCAAATACCATCGACCGTTTTGTGGTGAAGTGGGGTCAACAATAATTCTTCAAATAGAAGTAATACAGTTATTCTTTAATTTAGTGTATTATTTTGATGGGTTTTGTGTTAAAATTGATTAGTTATTAGTATTCAGCGCCTTTATAGTGACGATTTTAGCTTGCTGTAAGAAAAGTTATACTGCCCCGATCTCCCATTGCGGCAATTGTGGGTCTCCTGCCGTAAATTTCAAACCCAGTGGTGTAGAACTATTTTTTTTATTGTATCGGTTTATCGTTCTATCGTTCAAATTTTTGCACAATACTTGAAAACAAATAATTTCGTTTTGTAAATATTCTTTGGTTTATAAATATCGCACTTATATTCTCATATAATATGTCGATTGATATTTTGATTTCCTCTTTGTCTAGCATGAAAAAACATTTAAGGTCTTGGGTAATGTTGTCGCATATTACATTAAATACTTTAATTATGAATCTCTCTTTCGCTTTTAAAATTATTTCGTTTTCAGCTGTTTAATCAAAAAATACTTTTCTTCGCTTTGCTCTTTTAAGTTCATCTTTTTAGTTTATATTTGTTTTATCCTCACCTTCGAATGTTTTTTCAACTATCCAAATGTATAACTTGAAAATCTGAATGAGTCCCGGGTCCCTGGTATATATTTATTATTTACAGAACATTGTCTAGTGTATTGAAACATTTTTGTAGCTATTCAAAAGATCAAGTCTGTATTTGTGTACTTGAACTAAAATCAGACGCAGATTTCAAGTATCATTGGATAGCGACTGTTGAAGACCCCATCGAAAGTCGCATTTAACGTAGAATTTGTATACTTAATAAAAATAAAGAACACGAAGTTGAATCAGGGACGCTTCTTAGTAGATATTGTTTTACCGAATTTAATGAAAGCAAATTAAAATGGAAATCAAAGTAGGTATATCTATTAAAATTTCAATCATGGAACTGAACGTGGTAATTAAAATGTTACAAAGTTCCAAGTCTGCTAGAACCTATAAAGTCAATTTATAATTGGAAAATTGTTGACCATGATCTAAATTTTTTTAAATTGACGTGCGCCTACAGTATTCATTTTTAATAACGATACTAATTATGTGTAATTGGAAGTTGTTATCAATTTTACGTCAACATTATTTTTTTTAAATTATTCATCTGTTTTTAGTAGGCCATGAGATGCTACTACCATAAAATTTGTATTAAAAGTTATGTATGATATGAAACGTTTCTATGTTTCTATTATTTAAGTACACCACGGAATATTTGTATAGATGATTTTTAAGACACCCACTTATTTATACACAATTATCCTACCACTCGATCAGCTTTTCAGAATCTCGTAATCATCAAACCATCAATGTATCTACAATTGTCTTCGTAATCAGCTTATGTTGATAGAGGTAAAATCTAATTTTATTAGCCAATTTTCAACATCATCTTTAAAAACTAACAAAATATTCATATAATAAATACATATAATAAATATGTATGTGTTTAGTATCATTTACAACCTCAGGACACGGGCATTTTTATATTACGTACAGTTAACTGTATTCGGGGAACATTTTTTTCTATTATTCCTTATTATTCTTGTATAATTATCTTCGTTTTCGTCTATATATGCAACAACGCAATTTAATCTTAGCATATATGATTTATTAGACATCCGTTATATTTATGATGCATTTAGTTTTTATTAAAATTTAAATTACACGCATAAAACAAACGATTCTCATCTTGTACTCATCTCTTTCTATTATAGAAACTAGTGACAAATCATAAAATGTGAACTTCTATATTATGCAGCTAGAACTTGTGAATCTCAAATAGATTTAGAATTTATTAATTAGGATTAGGATAAGGATCATGTTATTAACGTTAGTTAGGATCAGGTTAGGATTTACGATGTATTGTAGCAGTTCTGGGGCTCTATCTAGGGCCCTAGTGCAGAAAAAATATTTTTTTAAATATTTGTTTAACGAAAAAAACAATTACGAAAACAAACAAAATTGGGTTTTCATTTTATAATAAATATGACAAGAAAAAAGAACAGACATTTTAAAACATATTTTTTTAAAATAGGTACCGTACCCACTGTTAAATTAGTAAAATTTCTGAGTAAATCAGCTTAAAATTTTCGCATATCTGATAATTTTATAACAAATTAAATGTAAAAAACCATAAGTCAAGTTTAAAAACACAAACAAAAAAACGAATATTCTGATATATAAAAATAAAAAAATATCTTAAAAGGATTTCTTGCGTGGCAAAATTGACCAGCTTTCTAATAATTAACTTTGATGCGGCTTTGTGTTCTATTGCCAATATGGAGAGGTCCCCAAGCGTTTCGGAGATATAAAATTCCAAAGATATTAATTTGCTGAACGACCTCTCAGCTGTGGCAACGGGAATAGGTAGCACCAGAAAAAGAAGTAATGTAACATAATTTCAGAAAAATCACTGCACTATTAAATATTTGTTTATGTTAAAACTGTAAAAGCTTTTACTGACACTTCATAAAGGTAATATTTTATAAAATTGCAACCATATTGATAACTGCAGTGATTTTTTTCTGCAATAACTTCTGAATATTTATTTGGTAATTTATTACACTCTTCGGGAATGTTACTTCCAGACTAGCATTTTAGGAACTAAGAGGCCAGTAAGCGAGTGAAGTTGGCAAATCTAGCCGACATCTGCTCAGAAACGATGTCTACTGTGTAATAAATTACATTAACTTTGAATAAGTCATTCATCTGGAAATCTATTGTCATTTCCCATTTATTCCCAAGGGCTAGGTATGACCTCTTCAGTCAGAGAATCATGTCGATCAAAGTGCCTTAATTTATCTCTTGTTTAGAAAGAACATTTGCTGCATTTTTATATACATTTTATTTTTGAAAAAATAGGGGCATGAGTGCTCCTGTAGGTTTGGGCCCTTGTGCACAACTTACTGTGCTATGCTATAGCTCCGCCACTGTATTATTATATATAGGTACGTACTCGTCGTCTTAGAGAAAACAATTAAGTATTAATAAATGGAAGGAACACATTTTTTGCCTCTGGGACTTTGTTTGGACTAGCTAGGAGATAAAATATTCTAAAAGGCCCTATTCCTATGAGGTGAACGGAGTGCAGGGGCGTACGTAGAAGGTATCCTTTTCCGGTTTTTCGCTTATATCTTAGAAACTACTCTTAACTGACTGTTTTATCTTCAATAAGTTAGAGCAATTTTAACTTTATCTGCATGTAATTTCCGAGATTTTGCAGAAAAGCTTAACTTTCGTATTTTGCGTTATTTGTTGCCGCAAGACATAAAGGCGCAATTCCATTTTAGGCAACATTTAGTATGCTACATGTCGTCTAGTGTTTCCTGTACCACGATGCCACAACCTTTTCACAATGCTGCACCACAGAATAATAAGCTATCAGAATAATGACTCAGGGAATAACGGTTTCTCATGGGTACACGGCGCCATGTTTAAGGAGTAGAACTCAGGGCTGTCTGACATAAAGACATTACAGACAGACAGACAGACAAACATACAAAAAAGCACAATAACAATGTGTTAACCCATTAGGTACTAGCGTGCCTTATATGGTACGCCATGCAACCCCCTTCATAAAAGACTGTATAACTGTTCCGATTGGAAGTTTAGAGTGCGGCTCTGCGGTTTTAGGTTGAATAGTATATAGGTTTGACACTAGTATCAAAGGGAAGCGTTTTATGTGAAGTTGCAGTTCTGTTTTTGTATGAGAAGTAAGCTGGTGTTTAGTAAACACAAAGAAAATGAGTCTCAGTAAACGGTAAGTTCATTTTTCAATTACTATTTCAGAATATTTGTACAAATATTGCATTTTCCCTTTAAATTAGGGCCAAGAAATAATTCTACTATCATAAATTTTGCCATAACCTATAAATCTGTTTTAAAATGCGATGCCTTTGTTAATGTAACATATATGGCACGCTAGTCTCTTAGGCTACAAAAAATTGTATTAACTGTGCAAGAGATTGCTGATATGTTAGAGACGGATGAATTTTGGCGAGATTTTGAAAACGACGGCATAGATCGTGTTTATATAGAACCTCCTGAAAACAGAGGCGGATCAGACGAAGGCTCAGGTGATGAATCTGGTGGGTTACTAGATAATTTGACCGGCAGGCAGCTGCAAGCAGCTGCTGGTGCTGCTGGTTCTATATAGTGGCCAACGAATTGGAAATGAAGAGTTTGATGTAGAGGATGATACACCCCTTGCAGAATTACTAAATCAACAAAATACTGTGTCTGTTGCTTTTGATGAGGAAGATGTACAATCTCTGAGCAGTCTGCAACAAAATAATGCGTCCGATGATTTTGATGTCGTGAGGGCAAAGCAAAATCCCATCAGTTGGTTGAGAGATAATGACCTGCCTGACGTGACAGTACAACAAATATTCCCACAAATAAATTTTTCAAAATATCAAGACATGTCACCATTAGAAATATTTGAACTTTTTGTGAACCATGATGTAATACAATTACTAGTTGAAGAAAGTAATCGATATGCACTATTTTTGGACTGTCCAGGCCCCAAAATAACACATGAAGATATCAAATGCTTCTTAGCTATTCTTATTGTATCTGGATATGACAAAAAACCTTCAAAAAAAAGTTATTGGGATTCTGGGGATGATCTGCGTAATATAGCTGTTTATAAATCCATGCGTCGCGATCGATTTATACAGATCATACGGTTTATGCATTGTGCAGATAACACCAATTTGGAACCAGCAGATAAAATGACCAAGCTTCGACCTATTATAAATAAAATAAAGAAAAACTTTCTTGAATATTACATACCAGATCAGGAGATCGCATATGATGAAAGTATGATTGAGTATTTTGGACGTCACGGATGCAAACAATATATTCGTGGCAAACCTATTGTTTTGGCTACAAGGTCTGGTGCATAAATTCAAAAAGTGGCTACCTTATAAATTTTCAGATATATCAGGGATCCATACCTGATTCTAACCCAGAGCACCAAAAAGAGTTCGGAAAAGCGACAGCGCCACTTCTACAGCTTATCAAAAACTTGCCAAAGGAATATAATCCTATGCCTTTTAGATTTTACTTTGACAACCTACTTACATCAATCAAGGTTCTTTACTACTTGAAGCAGAAAGGATACGAAGCAACTGGAACGGTCCGAGAGAATCGGCTACCAAAAAATTATCCCCTACGATCTGTGAAGCAGATGAAGAAAACAAAACGAGGTACATACGACTATGCCTTGACTACAGATAAAAATGTGGTAGTTACACGATGGATGGATAATTCTGTGGTAACTGTGGCATCTACAGTACACGGAGTTCATCCAGTTTCGAACGCGAGTCGTTATTCCCATGCTGAAAAAAAGAAAATTTGGATTCCAAGACCTGATTTCATTGGCAAATATAATGAATTCATGGGAGGGACAGATCAGATGGACTCGACCATCAACGTTTATAGGATTGGAACCAGGGGTAAGAAGTGGTGGTAGCCTATTTTTACATGGCTACTTGATGCCTGCATACAGAACGCTTGGATTTTATATAGGAAGCAGAATCCTGCTACTTCCCAATTGAATTTTCGTCGTGAAAATGCAATGGTTTATTTGAAAAAATTTCAAAATTTACCAAAGTCGGCTGGGCGACCTTCAACATATTCATCAGCCAGCAGGATTTCTCTTGATATTAGATATGATCATACAGATCATATCGTATATGAATATGCCGTTGAATATCATATCGTTGAAAATGCCTCGCCTTTTTTTCTTTCTCTAGGTGATGCAGGATTAAAATAATATATGATTATAAGATTTAAACACCTAGAGACACAGAAAAACATAAAATTTAATCAAATTTGTGAAATAAAATAATTCAGTCCCTAATGGGTTAATACAGGTAAGCACACGCCACACGCGGGTACCACTCTCAATTAAGCCGAAACCGAAATAAACGCCGATCATAGTTGTTCGTATCCGTTAGTACTGCAATGCACTGACAAGTTCTATCCCAGACTTGAGGTTATGTATTGAATTTCGTGCCAAATCGAAGTCGGAGTTCTGATTGCTGATTATTCTGTGGCTGCACGAGAAACTTGTCGCCAAGTAGCGCATGCGCTTTGTAGCATATGTGTGTAGCCAGTGGCATAGCTAGAATTGTTGGAGCCGGGGTAAACCTATCCGGCGCGGCGGTGCCTAAAATAAATCTATATTTTGCGTAATACGTAAATTAATCAGAAAATAATACGATGTATACGATAAGATGTTTATTTTGTGCACTATAGGCGGTTGCCTCAGCCCACCACACGGCCCTGTGTACTATACCTATATTATTTAGTTATTTATATCTGGAAATGTAATCATCTTTCTAAGGTTTGAAAGAATAAAGCAGAAAATTCTTCTCTTTTACAATCCATTTTAATTTAGGGAGCTAATATGCAACTTCCTTCGGTCTTCGGTGCATTTCATTTGGACAATCGGTAGGGGAATTGTGCCCGAGATGGCATACTTTTTTTAGGCACTTGTATTTGTTTTATACATAATCTTTATTGGGCCAGCTTTGAACATTTGGATACCGGTACAATACTATTACAATAAGTAATTAATAAAATTGCATTTTCTTTTGAGAGATTATCTTTTTTATGAATAATAAAAAAATTGACACTATGCCATCTAGCCTGGACTATTCAGGGTGAGATGGCATACTAGTGCATCTCTATGCAGTTGGATATCAGGTATCTAAAACTAGGATGTTATTCAAAATTTATGCAATTTAAGATGTTTATTTTGTGATGTTTATTTTGTGCACTATAGGCGGTTGCCTCAGCCCACCACACGGCCCTGTGTACTATACCTATATTATTTAGTTATTTATATCTGGAAATGTAATCATCTTTCTAAGGTTTGAAAGAATAAAGCAGAAAATTCTTCTCTTTTACAATCCATTTTAATTTAGGGAGCTAATATGCAACTTCCTTCGGTCTTCGGTGCATTTCATTTGGACAATCGGTAGGGGAATTGTGCCCCAGATGGCATACTTTTTTTAGGCACTTGTATTTGTTTTATACATAATCTTTATTGGGCCAGCTTTGAACATTTGGATACCGGTACAATACTATTACAATAAGTAATTAATAAAATTGCATTTTCTTTTGAGAGATTATCTTTTTTATGAATAATAAAAAAATTGACACTATGCCATCTAGCCTGGACTATTCAGGGTGAGATGGCATACCAGTGCATCTCTATGCAGTTGGATAGCAGGTATCTAAAACTAGGATGTTATTCAAAATTTATGCAATTTATTTGTCAAAATAATACATTTATTAGAATTTTATTTACATTGTTACAATTTATTTAACGTTTTAAAGGCACAGTTCACAAGTAAACCTTTTTGCATTTTTTTTAAGTCCGGCACATTCACAGTGTGCCCATTTTTGACAAGACTGACATTTCAACCACCATTCGTTACGCTTTGAGTGTGAATAAAGCTCGTTGCAATAAATATATATGGCGTCATTTTCAATCATCAGCTTCTTCAGCAAATTCCTCCTCCTCTTGGTTAATTTCTTCATCTTCATCTAGGTTTACCAAAACTTTCTTTACCTTGCGAGCAGACTTTCTTCGTTGTGCTTCTTTTTTCTGTGGTACTATTTCTTTTAAGGCTTCTATTTCGGGAGTGCTGTTAAGTACTCCAGTTTTTCCTGTATTTCTAGAACGCTTCTTACGGTTTACGGGCGTGGCTTTTGAAAGTGGAGATATATCTGTTATGGGAACAGAACTAGAAGATGAAGAATGTGGAAATACAGATGTCGAAGCATCTGTATTTTCCCAAAGAATATAATTTTGTGTAACATCAATCAGTAAGGCCTCTGGTTCCTTATTACCAGAATCAGGCTCCTTATCATCAGGGGGACTTCTACATTTGCTTGTTCTAGATCGGTTGCTTCTGATGGAGCAAACATCCAGTCCGGAAAAATTTCCGATTTAAATGGATATATTCCTGTCGTGGAAAACCCTTTTCAGTATTAGAAAGTGTTGCTGCCTTCTGGTACGCATTTTTTAATAATTTAGCCACCTGGTAATGCGTTACTGTTCTTCCTGGATTGGTTTTTAGCCATAAATTAAGTTCCTGATTGTAGTAGGCGGTGAGAGGTCCGAAAACGGCCACGTCCAGAGGCTGTACCCGATGGGTACAATGTGGCGGAAAACAAAAAAGAATAATTCTATTGGCTTTAGCAAATTCTTGGGCCTGAAGGCTTTTATGGCTTATGTGACCATCCAGCATTAAGAGGACTTTATCTTGTTTTGTTGGTTTGATATGCTTCACAAAGTGATTTAACCATTTGATGAATATGTTCTGGTCCATCCAGCCACGTTCCTGAGTAAATGCAACTGCACCTGCGGGAGCGTTGTCCATTAGTTCTTGTTTCATGTTTTTTCTACGGTAAATGAATGCTGGTGGCACATAGACTCCTGCAGCACTAAAACTGCAAACTACTGTAAGGTGCTGCCCACGTTCGGCGCTTGTTAGAACACCAACTTATTTTTTGCCTTTACAGGCTATAATTTTAGAATTTTTGGAAGGTACGGTAGAGAGACCACTTTCATCCATATTAAATATTTTTATACAGTCAAACTTTACATCTTCCATAGCTTTAGCTAGCAACTGAAAATACTTTGTAATTTGCGGCTTATTAAAAGCACGGGCTCTTGCTGCCGATGTGGACTCCGGGGTTCTAAGGGACAATGTGGGATTCCGGGTCAGAAAACCTTTTAACCAATCCCATCCAGCTTCTTCCTTTTCTCTGTTAAATGTGTGGGGAATTTTATTTTTTTCAGCCCATTGGTAGGCTAGTTTACGAAGCTCAATGGTTGTTATTCCAAAAAATCTATTTTCTAAATTTTTAACGTGCTCCGCTAACTCTTGTTCCTGCTCGACTGAAAACGTGGTTTTCTTCCCACCCATATAACCTTTCTTAAAACCAGTGGCAAATCGGTTTCCATGCATTTTATTAGCTCGCCTTCTAAGGGTTCCAAAAGGCACCTTAAAAGTGTTTGAGGCGCAGAGCCAACCCATTTGTTTATCTTCAATAGCCTTTATGACTGCCTTCATAGCCTCCTCATACCAGCTGTGCCAGTTACTCTTTCGTTGGTAGTGTCCCACTATCTTAAACTAGAACAATTAGGTAATACGTAAATTAGAACAAACACTTGTATAAAATGTAAATATTACGTCTAGTACAAGATATACATTGATCAGGGTGAGATGGCATACTACGCCGTCTAGGGCTGAAACCGTGTATGCCAACTCGCCCGAATAGTGTACATGCAGAAATAATTTTATCGCTGACTGTACCGAATGAATAAAGCTTATGACGTCATAAAAACGTTAAGGTTAGGGATCCATAAAACATAATGATTTGTTATAAGGGTCATATATACACAAATAAATTAACGAATACAACTAATATAAATTGCTAATAAAAACTTACTCATCTGTTTATTCAAAAAAACTCTGTAACTTTTAAAATATGTTAATAATGCACACAACAATCCACCGGCTTGCTCGCTGTCAACTGTTGTAAGGGTACGCGGCGTTTTAAGCGCGAAATATAAATTTTTATAAGAAAAACATGCACTATGCCATCTCAGGCGGTATGCCATCTCAGGCACAATTCCCCTATATGCTTACATATGGAAATTCTTTATCGTTGTATTGTTTGATATCCAGTGGCGTAGCTAGCCCTGAGGGGGGCCCGTATCCAAATTTATTAGGGGTGGAGTTCGGAAATTAAAAAAAACACTTGTATAAGCAAAATATAAAATATATTTGAGAATAACAAAAGCAATAAATAAAAAACATCAGAACTATAAAAAAACACACTTTAATCGCTAAATAGGTACTGTCTTACTTTGTCTTCGGCGAACATATATATTATATCATCCACAGCTAAAGAAGATGTCAGTTTATTAAGTTCTTCTTTTTCTGGGCAATATTGATAAGTTTGATATCTGTTCTTGTCCCATATAAACTCTAAGATAATGTTTTATGAGTTATTTTGAAAATCTTCTTTTTGCAGTTGCGGTTGTAACCTGAAGCACCGGATCAAAAATAGTAATCATCCTAATAAAACTTCTGGGAAACTGGAGGCAATCAATGCTATTGAAATTTATATACGTAATAATTCTGCAAGTTCCTTAATAGTAGGAATGTTTGAATATCTGATTTTAAACAGCTTTAATAGGAATTAATTACAATCGTCATAGCAATTGCCAAGTAGTTATGGGATTTACTAATCCTTTTTTCTGTTTAAGTTTTTATTACTTCGCTTGAAAAGGATAGCAGGTTCTGGTTGTTAAATTTCGAACATATTACTATGATCACAGAAACTCTGAAATCTTTGTTCTTTTGTGAAATCAATATATCTAGAAAGTAGAAAGCAATAATACACAGTGACTTTGAAGTACGATTCTGGATCAGAAATTCTCTCATCTTCATCATTAATATAATTAATCAAAAAAGCGTTTCGTTATCCATCGTCTTTTATTTTTGAAGTGGTGTTATATTCTCTTACTATAGACTCTATAAAGAGTTTTGTAGACTCTGGACTCATAAAGCAAACCTTTGAATGAATTTTGAATTCATTATTCTACCAGTCTGTCTAGATTGTACTCGTAGAACATTTATTTATTTATTTCAGTATTGATAAAGTAAACATGGATTTTAATAACATGTGGATAACATTATCCGATATTTTGGTGACGAATGTTGGGACCCCGCTTTCTCAGGGGCCCTGTATATAACGATACAGCTACTATAGCGGTAGCTACGCCCCTGTGAGAGCAGATAAGATTGATTATAGTTGAATCTATGACTTTATATACCTCAAAGTTTGAACATTATTATGATAATTATCGAAATTTTAAAAACAAAAAATAATAAGATTCCGTGGAAATCTCATCCATTCTTCTCATGACCATAAAACATTATATACCTATTTACGCCCATTGAAATCATATTAATTTTTAATTAACCCCATCCTTGAATAATGACCTAAGTTGACCTCATGTGTAATATCGAAACCAGATAATATATCACTTCAACGTCATAGTATCAAATAAGGCGGCTTTTGGAAAGAGGCTTAAATTACCTACTTTGGTATATGTTGCCGAGAAAAAATATTAATTGGTTCTTGCCTACAATGTTACTTAAGAAACTAACATTATATCGGATTACTTATAATCGTGCCGGGTGTTTGGCACGATGTATCTACCTCGATTAACAATAATTAGTGCCTTATTGCTTACGAGTTTTTTTTATTAAGTTATTAAATCACATGCGAATTATAGCCGTGACATTTGGCTTTAAGGGAGTTGCCACCCGGTAGATGACAGTCTTTGGGGTTAGTTAAATCACACCATATCAGTGTTTAGTACCGTATTAGTGTTTGGTTTATCCACTGGGCGCTTGGGGCGGGCGTCCAAGGGGCCCGCGCTCAATCAGAATTTCTAACTATAAATATCAATAGTTGGAAAAAAAAGATTTTTCGAGGACGAGGATACCAGAATTATAAACTATATACTATTATTCATTTCAAGAATTGTACAAAAATTTAAACAAAACACGATTTATGAAACATTTCCGAGGACCAACCGATTTATGAAACCAACTTTTTGAAAGGGGCCAAGCGGTACCATCGCTCTTTAAGTCTTTACCCATAACATCTAAGGCCGAGACCGCCTCGTAAGGGGTAGGGGGTAGGCCGCGCGTTTCACGTGACCTTCCCCATAAATGTGATCAGTGTCACGTGAAGTTGCGTGAAGAGCCTTGCTTCTGGCGCTCTTGACTTTCTTTGCCGGTCTGTATTACCCCCGGGGGTGTCATGTCGGGCGTTTGGCGGATAATTCCTACCTCTCGCCGGCTCCTTCTACTTTGGCTCAGATGGTCTGGCCTCGTAGGTAGGATTGGATCACCTTGACGAAGGATACCAGAAAAAAAGCATCCATCATCATGATGACCAATCCGTCTTGACATACTCTGTCGAAGGCTTTAGCGATGTCCAGGAAGATTACCCCTGTGACCTCTCTTCGGTTGAATCCGTCGGTAACATACTCCGCTGGCCGCAGCACTTGGAGCTCCGTGAAATGTCCTCTTCTGAACGCTTACTGATTGAACGAATTTTGATTTTTTTTAAATATAAAAAAATATTAAATTGTATTATCACCGAAACACTATACACCCACCAAATTTCAAGTCTCTAGCTCATCGGGAGAAGTTGAATAATTTCCGTCTATTAACCGGAATAAAAACAAAATTTGTTATAACTGTCATAAAATTCCCTTTTTGTTGTACACATTCGGTACAACCCTGGTATTGAAACCGAAGGTTACACCTGGTGGAGAACTGAGACTGGCCCCGCAAATGTCCGCGCTATAATTTATGAGTCGGCATCGCTTAGACCTGCGAACTTCAAACGAACTACAAACAAATCTACCGCCCGTGACACAACTGATATATATTCTGTAAACTTTGGTATTAAGTTTATTACGAAAAATCACTAATTTAAGAAATGTGAAATATTAAGCGTGGACGAAAACCCGAACGAAAACCCGTGGATATCCAAGCGTGGGTAGAAAAGCCTGGCTAACTTTACATAAATATATTTCAACCGTTTGGCCGCGCTACAATGAATCCGAGAATGGAAGAGCTCGAGTATGGAGGTGGCAGCGCTTTGAATGAGAATCAGGAGAAATTGTGAAATGCAAATCCAACGCGTAAGCAGCATCGAGAGACACAAATGTATATGGAGATAAGACGCCCAGCTGTTACTAAACATAATGCTGTTCGAACGAAGCAGGTAAGAGACGCGGTTTTACAGAGTTCTTCTGCATTACGGCATTATTGCCATGCATCGGTATATAGGCAGCGCATAACAACATCTTAATTACCGTTTTATGTTATTATAGAGCCATTACTTGTCATGAGGGTCTTAAAGAGACACGCGCTCATTTTATATATTTACTTAGTTCTAGATGCGGAAGGATCTTTGTTCATTTTCGATACACAAAATTGTAATTAAACGATTATTTGTTCTTATTATGAGTTATGCTTTGTTTATAATCCAAGAGCTGCCTCTCTGGAACTAGAATGGAGCAAAAAGTAAAAGTAACGAGGATTCTCAGCTGCGGTAATTGTAAGATTATCTATGATTATCCGTTTATGTAATGGTAGCAGCATTAGAACACCGTCTTCTAGATGCGGTTTAATTTAAGGCCTTTAACTGGAGAAGCATTTCATCTGAATCCAGCGGCATATTTTTAAGTACATGTATTTTGCACGTTTAAAAGTTAATGTCTGTCTAGAAAATAAATCAGTTTTATATATCTTCCAAGTTATGAAACATTAGTTAGTAACTTTTCATGTCCAAGACAACGTCATTTTTCTAGTCAGAACGTGGTACTTTATTTTATTTATTGAATTATGCTTTCAATTTTGATAGTGTCTGTTGCTCTAAGGCAGTGAAAAATCTATTTCTGGACGTGTAATGAACGATATTTTTTTACACTTCTTTGAATGCGAAGAAATAAAAACTAAGACATTAAAAAAGACACACTAAAAAACTTAGAACATTTTATGTACTTTCTCTCTGCAAAAGGGTTGACCGGCAAAAAAACTTCGAAAATATGTACCTTTATATGGTAGATTTATTGTATAAATTGGTAACCCTCTCCGAGTGAAGCGCAAACTACCAAGCGTTCAAAGGGCTGAAATCGCACTAACGTGGAAACGTAGCTTAAACCGTTAGTCTGACAACAAAAAGTTGTTATTAAAAAAAGTAAATTTTCCGCGAAAGCATATATCTAGGATGTTTACTTTTTGAATTGCAAAGGAGTACATTTAGTAAAATTTTTCAGTATATGCGATATTACAGCCGTCATAATTTCATAAATTTTGACGCTAGGACTTCGCGAACAAAACACCGTTGGAAAGCTTAATTACTCAGGAACATGATACCTTTTAAATAATCTCAATCAGAGCAATGGTTGAGCCTAAGACGTTCGGAATGTTCGAACGCAGCTAAAACTGGGTCTGCGTAACCTTGAGCGAAAATATGCCTGTCTACTCGGGCCTGCCATTCAAAAATTATAAATCCTAAAAGGGTTATTAAACAGTTTTCGTGATAGATCATTTTTTCTTTGTATTGAATCTTCTATATATCCTTCTATCCATCTTCCGTGCCTTTCCAGAGGGAGTGTAGCAGCGCCGCTTTTCACAAACATGGCCGAAGAACGCCTTAGTCCATGCCCGGTATATTTTCTGGGATCTTCTAGTTTTAGGTATTCTGCAACAATTTTCGGAACACCACTGATGGTATGGCTTCCAACGTATTGAGCGTAACACTTGCCGTTTCTATATTCATCAAATAATCTTGTGCTGTTCATATATTTAGGATGTAGAGCTGCATATTTACGATAAAGTGTGCAGGCCTCATCAGATGTACATCCTTCATTGGTAATGGCGACACTTCTTGATGTATAAGTTTTGTCCATATGGTAAAAACACCACAAAAAAGCGCTCATTACCTACCAGATCGTCTAAATTTACACACAAAGATCCAAATACTAAAATTGCTTTTGGTAGTAGATATTGTTGACACTTAGCAATAGTTTTCGGATAGTTATTGATGTCAGCATTTGTTTTTGTGGCCAAACAACTCTTTAGTATTGAGAATCGACTCCATAATGTGGAAAATTCCATACGCTTAGCTTTTTCGACAAAGCAAGACGAATATCGTCACTTATAGTTTTGATCTTGTTCAGATTTCGCCCAAAAGTTGATATTTGTGTTCACATCTTGAATCTTCACTTGGATTTTACTGGTAATAAATTCGCTTTTATACTACTGTAACTTTAAAAATACTAGACGGATTTTCAATCGGCATATGAAAACCTAATATTTTCTCTATGACTCTGAAAATGGTTTTGTTAAAATTGAGAAAATTTTCTTGTGAAAACGGGACATTATATTACAGTACCCTTGGAATGAAGATTTTGAAGATTAAAATATACCGGGTCATAGAGAAAAGATTATGTTTTCATATGCTGTAAACCGATTGAAAATCCGTCTACTATTTTTAAAGTTACAATAGAACCTATTGACGAGCGCTTTATTTCAAAGGTGAGTTATTTTAAATTAATCTATGTCAGATATGGTGGAAAAAATGTAAAAAAATATTACCGAAATGTATCTAAATATTCGAACATTCTCGAAATCCGACCTCGAAAACACTCAGCATATTTGACTTTTGGCCACGAAATCGGTCGATCCGACCACTGTGCATGTGTTATTTATTAAATGATATTATTTCCGACACCCCCTCTTAAATAATATGGGGTATTTTGTAAGTTGTCTACTTGGAACCAATATCTACACGGAAACATCAACAATGTCAGTGATGTGCATTTAATTTAAAACATCTGTTATGTAATTTCTGTAGTCCTCAAAATTTTCAACGCGCTATTAATTACCACTATTAAAACCAATAATTGCATAAGTAGGCAGCTATTTTTGCGAAGGTTAAGATGGGATAGATTTATTATCCTGCTAATACACCGGCGAATAATAAATTATTCTTCCAACAGTACACCGTATCTCAATATGTAATACAGTACGTGGGAGAAATCAACGAGCAATAGGTGCGGCTAAACAAATTTCTAATGAATTTTGGTTTGTTGCGGAAAGGATTGGAAATATGCAGGGTGTCTATTAAAATTTGCACCACCTTATCTCACTTATCCTATGCCGTTATCGTTCAAAAAAGTAGTGGACACGATTTTCTATGAATTTTTATATTCTGAAACTTGATATTAAATATCTCCTAAACATAAATAGGGTGGAAAATATAACAAGATTTTTTAAATGGAAACCCGTATATTTTCAGATAAGAAATGTCTTTAATTTTGTAAATATTACTAAAAAATTATCACATCACGGGTGTCAAGTATAAAACAAAAGATATATCAAGACATCTCTGGAAACAATGCCAGCTTACACCTATCACAAAGTAATGAGGAATGAGGAATACCCTAAATTCAAAATTTGTTTTCAAGAGCGCATGCGCGAGCTTAGCAGGACCTTTGGACATGCTAAGCCACCGCTGGGTGGCTCTAGCTGGTTACCTGGCATTTCCATTTCTCAGCCATCAGCCACTGTTTGACTGTTTTGTTTGGTGTTTGGTTACAGCTTGAATAGAAAACATTCAAGACAAAATTTAAATAAATAATGAAGTTACCGCCGCATAACAATACTAAATAAGTAAATAACAAGTAATAATAATTAACAGTAGCAGATTTAAAAACAAATCTTAATGAGGTGGGTAACACATATTCTATGACATAACATATTCCACGTAACCACCACCATTATGAATGCATCGCTTTATTTGGCATCGCTTGACAAAGTTACACTTTGGAATATATCCGATCCGATCACCATTTTGATTTAATTCAACTCATTATTATATATAATATTATCTAAGATATATAGTTTTAGCACCCTAACGAAAAAGATCCGTAGGAATTAAGTCCGGACTTTTGGCGGGTCAATGCATCATGGGGTTAATGTAATTAGAACACCGTGCCTTTCTATCCAAGCAGTATATTTTAATTCAAGTATTCAGTGATATTTCTGACATAGAGTGTTTGTGCTCTGTCTTCCTGCCAAATAACAGATGTGTTATCCACTAAATTGAAATATCCCAAATAATTTTTAACAGGATTTTGAAGAATATGCGCATACCTAACGTTCTGCATTTACAATAGCAGCTATGTGAATACCACAACACATCACACTTACAGTTTGGTATCTTTGTATTTTCATTTTCTTTATCATGTGTGGATTTTCCGCTTCTCAATGACGTGGATTTTTTTCTATTTCAAGTTCCCGCAATAAAGAAGCGGGAATTTTTAATAGATAGATTATTAATTCTATCTAAGCAATAAATAGATAATTCGTTTAAAAAATTAAGATGTGATAATATAACTTTGAAAGTAGTTGAACCTCATACTTAATATATGTCTGATCACAAGGAAATTTTATTTATTTTAATTTTATATATAACCTCATCAATATCCCAGTGCAGGTTTTATACTTTTTTTAAGTATAGACCACTTTACCTTGTGCCGCCCTTCCTTCGTACCTATCGTAATTACTCACTTGTACCTATTTGCCTCTAATAGGTAACAATTTTACGTATTTCACTGGGTAGGTGAGGTAGGCTAGGTATTGAAACGCGATGTGAATGAATGAATTCAATAAAATTAGAGAGTATTAAAATAAGAGAGTTACAAGAGTTACACTTTTTTTGAGACTTTTTATAGGCGAAATCATTTATCATCATCATAGTTTATGGTGTTCATTATCTCGGGCTCTATATATAGAAGAGTCAAACAGTTTAGTATTTCTTGAGATAATGAAGATCTCTGATAATTCTTCACTAGTTTTCAGGAAGAAAAGCTCCTTCCTACAGAACAATTTGTGGCCGGAATGCAAAGCGCG
The DNA here is from genome assembly GCA_964058915.1 of Tetropium fuscum. Lineage (NCBI taxonomy): Eukaryota > Metazoa > Arthropoda > Insecta > Coleoptera > Cerambycidae > Tetropium > Tetropium fuscum. The sequence goes on along the minus strand of CAXKVY010000834.1, from coordinate 6,858 downwards.
ATATGGAGAGCTATATCCAAGTTCGGATAAACGTTGCACAGGGACTGTCCCTAAAAAATGTAGAGGTATTGATTTCTGTGACTCTTTCTTCCTTCCTATCTATTCTTCCTATCTAATCCAGCTCTCGGCCTACCAAGAAGAACCAAAAAAGTGTTTACTCTGAAAGAATCTCTAGAGCTTGTTTCGATATTATCATTTGATGTTTCGTCTACATTAAAGTAAAGGCGTTTTTTGATTTTTGTTTTGTTTTTATAGAGGCAGGTCTCCCCTATCTCCCGAATACTTTGTTCACACTACCACGTGGGTGGAAAGAATCACCATGTAAACACATGGAAAATCTTTTTTTCGGGAATATTTTGTTACCATTGGACCCTATGAAAAAAAATTCAAATAAAAGTTGAAGATATCGGGGACGCACACAAAATTTTTTCAGATCGGACAATCGGTTTTCAAGATATGAGAATTTGAATGTAAGTACTTAAGATTTAGGGAGAGATGGATTTTTAAAAGGGATAATTGATATTAAATTGGGATTTTCGGGAAAAAAAAAGAGCTAGTAGGTAATTCGATTTTTTTTCACATTTACACAATTATTATGTAAAACTAGCTCCTGTGCGAGGGGATGGGACGTCAATTAGGAGGATGGGGATGGGGAAGGGGGCGGTAACAAAATCATGTATCCCCTATATATCCTACCCTAATTGAACGAAATCCGCTCACTTTGCTCCGAAATGCTTGGGACGAATGCTGGAGTACCTGGAACAATGGATATCATATTATCAAGACTTAGGCATTTTTAATTGGGTTTGGTTGATTAAGAGTGCCATCAGAAGAACTAATTTCATAAAGCCCAAAAGATGACGCGGGTGAGCCTCTTTCGTTGTAGGACCTGCTTCAAATAGGTATATAATCTCGCTAATCATTTTACTATTCATACATAGATAGCGACATCATATCAGCTCTGGCGCTTACAGAGTGGGCCAAGTTATGAAACATCAGAATCACGCAAAGCCTTACACTTCTAAAACGAAGTATTGGTTTGACTTGTGTTCTAATCAGAACTCGATCCAGAACCTCGATCCAATCGAAAACACTTGGGGAAGGTTGATCAAGGAAATTCATGGTCGAAATTTTCGCCCGCAAAAACAGGGATGAACTTTTGCTGGCCGTTGAGAATGCTTGGGAAAAGTGGATGCAGATTACTGTCGAACGTTGGCTCTTTCTATGCCAAGATGATTGGAATCAGTAATTGGTGGCAATGGAGCACCAATTAAATATTTATTTTAAAACAAAGTGTTAATTGATTTAATTTGGTTATTTATTTGTGATGCGCTCTGCCCAAAGGGACCGTAAAGTGTAAAAGCAAATTTTAGAGGAGATCGAAAATATGATACTAAAGCCAAAAATTTGGATTTCCAGGTTTCTATTGCTACCGGCGCTACCACTACAGCACTCTTTTTACTTTGCAACTCACTTTAGTTGAGCTACCACATGGCTAAAAATTCAAGTCTTTCAGACCCCTGCACCATGAATTAATGATCGATAAATGGAACCTAAAACTGATGTTGAAACACTGCATTAAGGTTCCATTTTAAATGAAGTGTTTTATGTATTTGGGGGTTGAAGCATTCATCCCCTCCAATGTCTCCAACTTTCTTATACACACAGGTACGTTATTTTTACATATATTTACCAGTGGCGTAAAGAGACCTTGATCAAATAAAATATCTTTAAAAATAACACAGGTATTTGTGTAAACACCAAAAATCCATTGGAGTGCAGTGAGGCTTCATCCGCTCAAACCTCCTTCCCGGTATATGCCACTGATTAAAATAATAACCTAGGTATATCTAATGTACACGCAATATGTATTTATGTTTAAGTTTTGAAAGAAAAATGGTTTAACTGGTACTGAGGTGAATTCGGGGAAAGGCGAAGACTAATGGGGTGGAATTGTGAAGGATAATAGGGAAAGGGAATGTTTACGCAATGCCAATGTAAATGTAAATGCCAATGTAAATTGTCATTTAAGTGCCAATGTAAATTTTTCTTAAAACCGTCTTATGGTAGTAAAATTTAATCATTTATTGCTAAATAAAGCCTGAAATTTGGAGGCTGTTTTCTGATATGTGTTGGTAACTTTAGATTAAAAAATCATAGCTTCGTCAACTTTTCAGTTAAAAACGTCACCTAAAAAACAATATGTCCAGAAATTTTGTTTAAATGGCACCTAAAAGTGAATTTCGTCAAGTTTCACCATAAGGTCTCTTTATGCAAATCGCTTCACATTTTATGTTTTACTATATTTTAAAAAGAAGAATTATACCCCGTTATCGCTTTTCGAATATTGTTTTCTAATACGCACCAAATTATAATCTAGACATCACAACGTTGTCATACTGACAACGAATTCATAAGTCTCTGTACTTAAGCCAAAAGCCACAATAACAAGATGCTAAAATAACAAAAAATATTTTACTTTCAACTGCTCGCCACTGTACGTAAGTGAAAAAATTAAAATAATACGTTGTGGGGCATCACAGAATCAGTATGTAAGTATTCCGTAGTAAGTATCAGTAGGTAAGCATATAATTATGCATTTGGTGGTAATAAAAGACAGCCGAGTTAGAATAATTGAGCTGAAGAGATATCATTATCAATGGATCTTAACACTTAATCGAGCTCACCTTCCTCATATCTATAATTTACTTATATGAATCATGAAAACAGTTTTAATGAGGCAAGATGCTTCTTTAGTACACCGTACACCCAATAGAAGAGGCGAGTGAGTGAATAGTGGAACCTGTATATAAGAATGCGTCTCTCTAATTCCTCTGCCCGGGCCGGTTCTTTACAATTCCCGATAAAAATACTCCGTTATTTTTGCAAGCTGCACTGGTCGGATTTTGTTATTTTTATTATGTTCTCGTCTCAGTCGGTTACTGACCTCAGAATACGTCTACAGAGGGCACTACTATCCGAACAACTAACGTACGGTCAACTCCCTAACTTGACTGCTAGTCCGGGTTGTATTGAATTTTGTTGAGTTGGCCGTTGGGCGCTCCTCCATATTTGGAGGTTCCACAAAAATCGCGATTTTTAAACTAATTTATTTTAGGTATCTTCGATCATCTGGTGTCTCTTACTATAATTTTTGTACCATTTTATTTTGTCACCATTTTTTATTTATACAGTGGTGGATCTACCAAGAGGCTCTTAAATTATTTATCATACTTATATTTGTTTAACAATCTAGGGGAAATACTTATTATACTAATCTACGACTGCTTCCATAAAACCGATTATGCAAATCATTTAAGTTAGACAATGAAACTCATTATCTACCTAAGCTAAATAATGAAACATTATCCAACTCAGTTAGGCAATGAAATAATAATGACTCATTTCGTTCAAACTCTAGTAACAAACAGATATTACAAAATTCGAAGATTTCACGAGTGTCTGTTTACATAAAAATTGCATGATTGTCATTGGTTACTATGACTTCTAATAGGCATAGGCACCTTACAACTCTGATTTTAAGCCAAATTTAGTTTTCGTAATCGTATTCAGATTTCTTAAATTTTCTTCAATCCTGGGCAGTCGTAGGTAAAATGTTGTATTTCATTCGTGTGATAAAGGCATAAAACATGGTGTTACCGCATTCGTTCGTTAATAATGTCTTTATCCCACTAATAAAATAATTATCTATTATAGCATTATTTTTTTTTAAATTTCTAAAAATTGTAAGATTGTTTCTCGTCCATATAACCGTTTTATATTTCTCAATTACGTATGTGAATGTTACAACCTCAATTCAACTGGCTGACTGCCTGCAGGACAAACATATATCAAGTACCTAATACACTGCGCAACTTATTTAACGCACTCAAAAAGTTAACTCAAATTTGACGTTATGTATTTTCGCCGATTTTTGTTCATTTTGGTCGATTTTTTTTTCAAATTATAGGTTTTTCTCTTAGGAATATCACTGTCTTAGTTGTTTTGGTAAAACGAATGATTTTGATATTATACCAGGTGCTATAAAAAAGTTATGTTTTTTTCCGAAATTTCAAAACGTCCTGTGGGCTATACAAGGTATTGCAAGTTATTGCAATTATAGCCAATTTAAAGCCTCATGTTTTTTCTACATTTTCTTTTTTTATTCATTTGTTTATCTCTGTTACTTCATGAAATACACCGTTTTGAAACACCATATGCTTTTATTCACATGAAATGCATTTATCGGACAACTCAAACAGCTATGGAAATCGAAGATTACACGTCATAAACTGACAACTGTGTCATTAGTTTTTTGTTGACAGTCCAGCAATAATTAGTGAATAGTGGAACGCCAAACCAGAAATTTAACTCGTGATGAATGTGTTGAGGCAGCTACATTACATGGTGAAGGGTGGAGTTACAACCGCATAGCTGGAAGGTTGGGAGTGTCTCACAAAACTATAGCGAGAGCAATTCAAAGGTACGCGGAAACAGGAGAACATTCCAGACGGGCCGGTCAAGGTAGATCTCGTGTTACCTCTGCTACTAAGGATCGCTTTTTAAGAGTAAATGCTGTAAGACAACGATTTATAACTGCAACACATTTAAGAGCACAACTTCAAGACGCAGGTGGTCCACTCATATGCGTTCAAACTGTACGCCGACGACTGAGGGAGGCAAATTTAAGACCCAGGATTGCTGCTCGAGGACCCGCATTAACAGTAGATCATCGAAGAGCCAGATTGAATTTTACCAATGAGCATGTTAATTGGATGGAAGCAGATTGGGAACGTATTCTTTGGTCTGATGAGTCAAGGTTCAGTTTGTATAATTGTGACAGACGTAATTGCGTCTACCGAAGACCCGATGAGCGATACAGTCAATGCAATTTTTTGCACACAACTTTATATGGAGGTGGATCCGTCATGGTGTGGGGGCGGAATATCTTTGACTGGGCGAACGGACTTGGTAACTGTGAATGGAAATCTCAATTCTGACAGATACATCACAGACATTCTTGAAGCACATGTTTTGCCTTATGCCCCCTATATAGGACCCAATTTTTTACTTATGCAAGACAATGCGCGTCCCCACACGAGTCTTATCGTGAGAAATTATCTTGAAGAAGTAGGAATTGATCACATAGACTGGCCAGCCCGTAGCCCCGACCTTAACCCCATTGAACATGTTTGAGATTTTATCGGTCGGCGGTTACGAAGTGAGGGACGACAACCCCAAAATTTACAAGAATTGGAAGGACGCCAAGTCGAATTATGGAATGGCCTAGATCAGAACCTAATCAGAACTTTGGTTTTAAGTATGAACCAAAGATGTCAGGAGGTCATTCGCGGAAGGGGTGGAAACACCAGAGACTAATTCTCTATTTACTTGTTTTGTTTCCTGTTATTCGTTGTTTTATTGATTAAAGCAATCCATTTTTCTAGGTATGTTTTTTGAGTTTTTGTCCTTTTAAGACCTTTTTCTCTTCTAAAATACCTTGCATCTCTCAATAAATTATAAGATATCAAAGAAAACAGAACGCAAAATGAGGCATTGAACCAGTATAATGAGTAATAAATAATGAGCACTTGACAAAAAAGAAAGTTAATAAATTTAATAAAAATCACGTCAATCAACTCAAAAATTGGATATTTTATGAAGTAACAGAGATAAACAAATGAATAAAAAAAGAAAATGTAGAAAAAACATGAGGCTTTAAATTGGCTATAATTGCAATAACTTGCAATACCTTGTATAGCCCACAGGACGTTTTGAAATTTCGGAAAAAAACATAACATTTTTATAGCACCTGGTATAATATCAAAATCATTCGTTTTACCAAAACAACTAAGACAGTGATATTCCTAAGAGAAAAACCTACAATTTGAAAAAAAATCGACCAAAATGAAGAAAAATTGTCGAAAATACATAACGTCAAATTTGAGTTAACTTTTTGGTTGTGCGTTAAATAAGTTGCGCAGTATAGTTTGTGGAGTTTTAAAACAATTTGATTTATTAACCGATTTGAATTATTATTTTGTATGGAATGGATAATTTTGTATTGAACTGTTACTGGAAATCTGTATATTTCAAAATTAGTAATAATATAATTTCAAGGAATACAAACGCAACATTCCAGTGTGGGTGTACAGGGTAAGTCTCTTAAGATTGACACCCCCCTTATCTCACTTATCCTTTGCCGATTTAACTCATTCAAAAAAGGAGTGGACGCGATTTTTGATGAATTTTTATAATCTGAGAACAGATATTAAAAATGTCGTAAAATATACAAGGTGGAAAATAAAACAAGATTTTTTTAAATGCTACACCCCGTATATTTTTAGACCAAAATAATGTCCTTAATTTTCTGAATCCAAAAATGTGTAATTGTTATATAATCACTCCACCTGTTCGTGAGATATTACTAAAAACTTATCACATTACGAGTGTCAATTATAAAATAAGAACATCAAGATACCTCTGGAAACAATGCCATTTATTGAGATAATAAATAAATAATATATAGGTGACAATAACAGTAACGAGTAATAACAATAAACAACATAAGCCTAATAAAAACAAATAAAAGTCAATATTAATACAGTAACACAATAGAGTAACACAATTTTATTTATTTACACGTAACGTAATTAAATATTTTCCACGTAACCACCACCATTCTGAATACACATTTGGCATCGCTTTATAAAATTGCTTCTCACCCTTTGAAATATATCACCATTTTGGTTTAATTCCTCAATTTTTACACGTACGCATTCTTTTAAAACTCATTCATATTATTAAAACCCCAGTTTCGTCTATATCTTGTTTTATCGTACCCCAGAGAAAAAATCC
>CAXKVY010000833.1:0-46377 GCA_964058915.1 Tetropium fuscum | reverse complement strand
CCCGCGCTCAATCAGAATTTCTAACTATAAATATCAATAGTTGGAAAAAAAAGATTTTTCGAGGACGAGGATACCAGAATTATAAACTATATACTATTATTCATTTCAAGAATTGTACAAAAATTTAAACAAAACACGATTTATGAAACATTTCCGAGGACCAACCGATTTATGAAACCAACTTTTTGAAAGGGGCCAAGCGGTACCATCGCTCTTTAAGTCTTTACCCATAACATCTAAGGCCGAGACCGCCTCGTAAGGGGTAGGGGGTAGGCCGCGCGTTTCACGTGACCTTCCCCATAAATGTGATCAGTGTCACGTGAAGTTGCGTGAAGAGCCTTGCTTCTGGCGCTCTTGACTTTCTTTGCCGGTCTGTATTACCCCCGGGGGTGTCATGTCGGGCGTTTGGCGGATAATTCCTACCTCTCGCCGGCTCCTTCTACTTTGGCTCAGATGGTCTGGCCTCGTAGGTAGGATTGGATCACCTTGACGAAGGATACCAGAAAAAAAGCATCCATCATCATGATGACCAATCCGTCTTGACATACTCTGTCGAAGGCTTTAGCGATGTCCAGGAAGATTACCCCTGTGACCTCTCTTCGGTTGAATCCGTCGGTAACATACTCCGCTGGCCGCAGCACTTGGAGCTCCGTGAAATGTCCTCTTCTGAACGCTTACTGATTGAACGAATTTTGATTTTTTTTAAATATAAAAAAATATTAAATTGTATTATCACCGAAACACTATACACCCACCAAATTTCAAGTCTCTAGCTCATCGGGAGAAGTTGAATAATTTCCGTCTATTAACCGGAATAAAAACAAAATTTGTTATAACTGTCATAAAATTCCCTTTTTGTTGTACACATTCGGTACAACCCTGGTATTGAAACCGAAGGTTACACCTGGTGGAGAACTGAGACTGGCCCCGCAAATGTCCGCGCTATAATTTATGAGTCGGCATCGCTTAGACCTGCGAACTTCAAACGAACTACAAACAAATCTACCGCCCGTGACACAACTGATATATATTCTGTAAACTTTGGTATTAAGTTTATTACGAAAAATCACTAATTTAAGAAATGTGAAATATTAAGCGTGGACGAAAACCCGAACGAAAACCCGTGGATATCCAAGCGTGGGTAGAAAAGCCTGGCTAACTTTACATAAATATATTTCAACCGTTTGGCCGCGCTACAATGAATCCGAGAATGGAAGAGCTCGAGTATGGAGGTGGCAGCGCTTTGAATGAGAATCAGGAGAAATTGTGAAATGCAAATCCAACGCGTAAGCAGCATCGAGAGACACAAATGTATATGGAGATAAGACGCCCAGCTGTTACTAAACATAATGCTGTTCGAACGAAGCAGGTAAGAGACGCGGTTTTACAGAGTTCTTCTGCATTACGGCATTATTGCCATGCATCGGTATATAGGCAGCGCATAACAACATCTTAATTACCGTTTTATGTTATTATAGAGCCATTACTTGTCATGAGGGTCTTAAAGAGACACGCGCTCATTTTATATATTTACTTAGTTCTAGATGCGGAAGGATCTTTGTTCATTTTCGATACACAAAATTGTAATTAAACGATTATTTGTTCTTATTATGAGTTATGCTTTGTTTATAATCCAAGAGCTGCCTCTCTGGAACTAGAATGGAGCAAAAAGTAAAAGTAACGAGGATTCTCAGCTGCGGTAATTGTAAGATTATCTATGATTATCCGTTTATGTAATGGTAGCAGCATTAGAACACCGTCTTCTAGATGCGGTTTAATTTAAGGCCTTTAACTGGAGAAGCATTTCATCTGAATCCAGCGGCATATTTTTAAGTACATGTATTTTGCACGTTTAAAAGTTAATGTCTGTCTAGAAAATAAATCAGTTTTATATATCTTCCAAGTTATGAAACATTAGTTAGTAACTTTTCATGTCCAAGACAACGTCATTTTTCTAGTCAGAACGTGGTACTTTATTTTATTTATTGAATTATGCTTTCAATTTTGATAGTGTCTGTTGCTCTAAGGCAGTGAAAAATCTATTTCTGGACGTGTAATGAACGATATTTTTTTACACTTCTTTGAATGCGAAGAAATAAAAACTAAGACATTAAAAAAGACACACTAAAAAACTTAGAACATTTTATGTACTTTCTCTCTGCAAAAGGGTTGACCGGCAAAAAAACTTCGAAAATATGTACCTTTATATGGTAGATTTATTGTATAAATTGGTAACCCTCTCCGAGTGAAGCGCAAACTACCAAGCGTTCAAAGGGCTGAAATCGCACTAACGTGGAAACGTAGCTTAAACCGTTAGTCTGACAACAAAAAGTTGTTATTAAAAAAAGTAAATTTTCCGCGAAAGCATATATCTAGGATGTTTACTTTTTGAATTGCAAAGGAGTACATTTAGTAAAATTTTTCAGTATATGCGATATTACAGCCGTCATAATTTCATAAATTTTGACGCTAGGACTTCGCGAACAAAACACCGTTGGAAAGCTTAATTACTCAGGAACATGATACCTTTTAAATAATCTCAATCAGAGCAATGGTTGAGCCTAAGACGTTCGGAATGTTCGAACGCAGCTAAAACTGGGTCTGCGTAACCTTGAGCGAAAATATGCCTGTCTACTCGGGCCTGCCATTCAAAAATTATAAATCCTAAAAGGGTTATTAAACAGTTTTCGTGATAGATCATTTTTTCTTTGTATTGAATCTTCTATATATCCTTCTATCCATCTTCCGTGCCTTTCCAGAGGGAGTGTAGCAGCGCCGCTTTTCACAAACATGGCCGAAGAACGCCTTAGTCCATGCCCGGTATATTTTCTGGGATCTTCTAGTTTTAGGTATTCTGCAACAATTTTCGGAACACCACTGATGGTATGGCTTCCAACGTATTGAGCGTAACACTTGCCGTTTCTATATTCATCAAATAATCTTGTGCTGTTCATATATTTAGGATGTAGAGCTGCATATTTACGATAAAGTGTGCAGGCCTCATCAGATGTACATCCTTCATTGGTAATGGCGACACTTCTTGATGTATAAGTTTTGTCCATATGGTAAAAACACCACAAAAAAGCGCTCATTACCTACCAGATCGTCTAAATTTACACACAAAGATCCAAATACTAAAATTGCTTTTGGTAGTAGATATTGTTGACACTTAGCAATAGTTTTCGGATAGTTATTGATGTCAGCATTTGTTTTTGTGGCCAAACAACTCTTTAGTATTGAGAATCGACTCCATAATGTGGAAAATTCCATACGCTTAGCTTTTTCGACAAAGCAAGACGAATATCGTCACTTATAGTTTTGATCTTGTTCAGATTTCGCCCAAAAGTTGATATTTGTGTTCACATCTTGAATCTTCACTTGGATTTTACTGGTAATAAATTCGCTTTTATACTACTGTAACTTTAAAAATACTAGACGGATTTTCAATCGGCATATGAAAACCTAATATTTTCTCTATGACTCTGAAAATGGTTTTGTTAAAATTGAGAAAATTTTCTTGTGAAAACGGGACATTATATTACAGTACCCTTGGAATGAAGATTTTGAAGATTAAAATATACCGGGTCATAGAGAAAAGATTATGTTTTCATATGCTGTAAACCGATTGAAAATCCGTCTACTATTTTTAAAGTTACAATAGAACCTATTGACGAGCGCTTTATTTCAAAGGTGAGTTATTTTAAATTAATCTATGTCAGATATGGTGGAAAAAATGTAAAAAAATATTACCGAAATGTATCTAAATATTCGAACATTCTCGAAATCCGACCTCGAAAACACTCAGCATATTTGACTTTTGGCCACGAAATCGGTCGATCCGACCACTGTGCATGTGTTATTTATTAAATGATATTATTTCCGACACCCCCTCTTAAATAATATGGGGTATTTTGTAAGTTGTCTACTTGGAACCAATATCTACACGGAAACATCAACAATGTCAGTGATGTGCATTTAATTTAAAACATCTGTTATGTAATTTCTGTAGTCCTCAAAATTTTCAACGCGCTATTAATTACCACTATTAAAACCAATAATTGCATAAGTAGGCAGCTATTTTTGCGAAGGTTAAGATGGGATAGATTTATTATCCTGCTAATACACCGGCGAATAATAAATTATTCTTCCAACAGTACACCGTATCTCAATATGTAATACAGTACGTGGGAGAAATCAACGAGCAATAGGTGCGGCTAAACAAATTTCTAATGAATTTTGGTTTGTTGCGGAAAGGATTGGAAATATGCAGGGTGTCTATTAAAATTTGCACCACCTTATCTCACTTATCCTATGCCGTTATCGTTCAAAAAAGTAGTGGACACGATTTTCTATGAATTTTTATATTCTGAAACTTGATATTAAATATCTCCTAAACATAAATAGGGTGGAAAATATAACAAGATTTTTTAAATGGAAACCCGTATATTTTCAGATAAGAAATGTCTTTAATTTTGTAAATATTACTAAAAAATTATCACATCACGGGTGTCAAGTATAAAACAAAAGATATATCAAGACATCTCTGGAAACAATGCCAGCTTACACCTATCACAAAGTAATGAGGAATGAGGAATACCCTAAATTCAAAATTTGTTTTCAAGAGCGCATGCGCGAGCTTAGCAGGACCTTTGGACATGCTAAGCCACCGCTGGGTGGCTCTAGCTGGTTACCTGGCATTTCCATTTCTCAGCCATCAGCCACTGTTTGACTGTTTTGTTTGGTGTTTGGTTACAGCTTGAATAGAAAACATTCAAGACAAAATTTAAATAAATAATGAAGTTACCGCCGCATAACAATACTAAATAAGTAAATAACAAGTAATAATAATTAACAGTAGCAGATTTAAAAACAAATCTTAATGAGGTGGGTAACACATATTCTATGACATAACATATTCCACGTAACCACCACCATTATGAATGCATCGCTTTATTTGGCATCGCTTGACAAAGTTACACTTTGGAATATATCCGATCCGATCACCATTTTGATTTAATTCAACTCATTATTATATATAATATTATCTAAGATATATAGTTTTAGCACCCTAACGAAAAAGATCCGTAGGAATTAAGTCCGGACTTTTGGCGGGTCAATGCATCATGGGGTTAATGTAATTAGAACACCGTGCCTTTCTATCCAAGCAGTATATTTTAATTCAAGTATTCAGTGATATTTCTGACATAGAGTGTTTGTGCTCTGTCTTCCTGCCAAATAACAGATGTGTTATCCACTAAATTGAAATATCCCAAATAATTTTTAACAGGATTTTGAAGAATATGCGCATACCTAACGTTCTGCATTTACAATAGCAGCTATGTGAATACCACAACACATCACACTTACAGTTTGGTATCTTTGTATTTTCATTTTCTTTATCATGTGTGGATTTTCCGCTTCTCAATGACGTGGATTTTTTTCTATTTCAAGTTCCCGCAATAAAGAAGCGGGAATTTTTAATAGATAGATTATTAATTCTATCTAAGCAATAAATAGATAATTCGTTTAAAAAATTAAGATGTGATAATATAACTTTGAAAGTAGTTGAACCTCATACTTAATATATGTCTGATCACAAGGAAATTTTATTTATTTTAATTTTATATATAACCTCATCAATATCCCAGTGCAGGTTTTATACTTTTTTTAAGTATAGACCACTTTACCTTGTGCCGCCCTTCCTTCGTACCTATCGTAATTACTCACTTGTACCTATTTGCCTCTAATAGGTAACAATTTTACGTATTTCACTGGGTAGGTGAGGTAGGCTAGGTATTGAAACGCGATGTGAATGAATGAATTCAATAAAATTAGAGAGTATTAAAATAAGAGAGTTACAAGAGTTACACTTTTTTTGAGACTTTTTATAGGCGAAATCATTTATCATCATCATAGTTTATGGTGTTCATTATCTCGGGCTCTATATATAGAAGAGTCAAACAGTTTAGTATTTCTTGAGATAATGAAGATCTCTGATAATTCTTCACTAGTTTTCAGGAAGAAAAGCTCCTTCCTACAGAACAATTTGTGGCCGGAATGCAAAGCGCGATATGGAGAGCTATATCCAAGTTCGGATAAACGTTGCACAGGGACTGTCCCTAAAAAATGTAGAGGTATTGATTTCTGTGACTCTTTCTTCCTTCCTATCTATTCTTCCTATCTAATCCAGCTCTCGGCCTACCAAGAAGAACCAAAAAAGTGTTTACTCTGAAAGAATCTCTAGAGCTTGTTTCGATATTATCATTTGATGTTTCGTCTACATTAAAGTAAAGGCGTTTTTTGATTTTTGTTTTGTTTTTATAGAGGCAGGTCTCCCCTATCTCCCGAATACTTTGTTCACACTACCACGTGGGTGGAAAGAATCACCATGTAAACACATGGAAAATCTTTTTTTCGGGAATATTTTGTTACCATTGGACCCTATGAAAAAAAATTCAAATAAAAGTTGAAGATATCGGGGACGCACACAAAATTTTTTCAGATCGGACAATCGGTTTTCAAGATATGAGAATTTGAATGTAAGTACTTAAGATTTAGGGAGAGATGGATTTTTAAAAGGGATAATTGATATTAAATTGGGATTTTCGGGAAAAAAAAAGAGCTAGTAGGTAATTCGATTTTTTTTCACATTTACACAATTATTATGTAAAACTAGCTCCTGTGCGAGGGGATGGGACGTCAATTAGGAGGATGGGGATGGGGAAGGGGGCGGTAACAAAATCATGTATCCCCTATATATCCTACCCTAATTGAACGAAATCCGCTCACTTTGCTCCGAAATGCTTGGGACGAATGCTGGAGTACCTGGAACAATGGATATCATATTATCAAGACTTAGGCATTTTTAATTGGGTTTGGTTGATTAAGAGTGCCATCAGAAGAACTAATTTCATAAAGCCCAAAAGATGACGCGGGTGAGCCTCTTTCGTTGTAGGACCTGCTTCAAATAGGTATATAATCTCGCTAATCATTTTACTATTCATACATAGATAGCGACATCATATCAGCTCTGGCGCTTACAGAGTGGGCCAAGTTATGAAACATCAGAATCACGCAAAGCCTTACACTTCTAAAACGAAGTATTGGTTTGACTTGTGTTCTAATCAGAACTCGATCCAGAACCTCGATCCAATCGAAAACACTTGGGGAAGGTTGATCAAGGAAATTCATGGTCGAAATTTTCGCCCGCAAAAACAGGGATGAACTTTTGCTGGCCGTTGAGAATGCTTGGGAAAAGTGGATGCAGATTACTGTCGAACGTTGGCTCTTTCTATGCCAAGATGATTGGAATCAGTAATTGGTGGCAATGGAGCACCAATTAAATATTTATTTTAAAACAAAGTGTTAATTGATTTAATTTGGTTATTTATTTGTGATGCGCTCTGCCCAAAGGGACCGTAAAGTGTAAAAGCAAATTTTAGAGGAGATCGAAAATATGATACTAAAGCCAAAAATTTGGATTTCCAGGTTTCTATTGCTACCGGCGCTACCACTACAGCACTCTTTTTACTTTGCAACTCACTTTAGTTGAGCTACCACATGGCTAAAAATTCAAGTCTTTCAGACCCCTGCACCATGAATTAATGATCGATAAATGGAACCTAAAACTGATGTTGAAACACTGCATTAAGGTTCCATTTTAAATGAAGTGTTTTATGTATTTGGGGGTTGAAGCATTCATCCCCTCCAATGTCTCCAACTTTCTTATACACACAGGTACGTTATTTTTACATATATTTACCAGTGGCGTAAAGAGACCTTGATCAAATAAAATATCTTTAAAAATAACACAGGTATTTGTGTAAACACCAAAAATCCATTGGAGTGCAGTGAGGCTTCATCCGCTCAAACCTCCTTCCCGGTATATGCCACTGATTAAAATAATAACCTAGGTATATCTAATGTACACGCAATATGTATTTATGTTTAAGTTTTGAAAGAAAAATGGTTTAACTGGTACTGAGGTGAATTCGGGGAAAGGCGAAGACTAATGGGGTGGAATTGTGAAGGATAATAGGGAAAGGGAATGTTTACGCAATGCCAATGTAAATGTAAATGCCAATGTAAATTGTCATTTAAGTGCCAATGTAAATTTTTCTTAAAACCGTCTTATGGTAGTAAAATTTAATCATTTATTGCTAAATAAAGCCTGAAATTTGGAGGCTGTTTTCTGATATGTGTTGGTAACTTTAGATTAAAAAATCATAGCTTCGTCAACTTTTCAGTTAAAAACGTCACCTAAAAAACAATATGTCCAGAAATTTTGTTTAAATGGCACCTAAAAGTGAATTTCGTCAAGTTTCACCATAAGGTCTCTTTATGCAAATCGCTTCACATTTTATGTTTTACTATATTTTAAAAAGAAGAATTATACCCCGTTATCGCTTTTCGAATATTGTTTTCTAATACGCACCAAATTATAATCTAGACATCACAACGTTGTCATACTGACAACGAATTCATAAGTCTCTGTACTTAAGCCAAAAGCCACAATAACAAGATGCTAAAATAACAAAAAATATTTTACTTTCAACTGCTCGCCACTGTACGTAAGTGAAAAAATTAAAATAATACGTTGTGGGGCATCACAGAATCAGTATGTAAGTATTCCGTAGTAAGTATCAGTAGGTAAGCATATAATTATGCATTTGGTGGTAATAAAAGACAGCCGAGTTAGAATAATTGAGCTGAAGAGATATCATTATCAATGGATCTTAACACTTAATCGAGCTCACCTTCCTCATATCTATAATTTACTTATATGAATCATGAAAACAGTTTTAATGAGGCAAGATGCTTCTTTAGTACACCGTACACCCAATAGAAGAGGCGAGTGAGTGAATAGTGGAACCTGTATATAAGAATGCGTCTCTCTAATTCCTCTGCCCGGGCCGGTTCTTTACAATTCCCGATAAAAATACTCCGTTATTTTTGCAAGCTGCACTGGTCGGATTTTGTTATTTTTATTATGTTCTCGTCTCAGTCGGTTACTGACCTCAGAATACGTCTACAGAGGGCACTACTATCCGAACAACTAACGTACGGTCAACTCCCTAACTTGACTGCTAGTCCGGGTTGTATTGAATTTTGTTGAGTTGGCCGTTGGGCGCTCCTCCATATTTGGAGGTTCCACAAAAATCGCGATTTTTAAACTAATTTATTTTAGGTATCTTCGATCATCTGGTGTCTCTTACTATAATTTTTGTACCATTTTATTTTGTCACCATTTTTTATTTATACAGTGGTGGATCTACCAAGAGGCTCTTAAATTATTTATCATACTTATATTTGTTTAACAATCTAGGGGAAATACTTATTATACTAATCTACGACTGCTTCCATAAAACCGATTATGCAAATCATTTAAGTTAGACAATGAAACTCATTATCTACCTAAGCTAAATAATGAAACATTATCCAACTCAGTTAGGCAATGAAATAATAATGACTCATTTCGTTCAAACTCTAGTAACAAACAGATATTACAAAATTCGAAGATTTCACGAGTGTCTGTTTACATAAAAATTGCATGATTGTCATTGGTTACTATGACTTCTAATAGGCATAGGCACCTTACAACTCTGATTTTAAGCCAAATTTAGTTTTCGTAATCGTATTCAGATTTCTTAAATTTTCTTCAATCCTGGGCAGTCGTAGGTAAAATGTTGTATTTCATTCGTGTGATAAAGGCATAAAACATGGTGTTACCGCATTCGTTCGTTAATAATGTCTTTATCCCACTAATAAAATAATTATCTATTATAGCATTATTTTTTTTTAAATTTCTAAAAATTGTAAGATTGTTTCTCGTCCATATAACCGTTTTATATTTCTCAATTACGTATGTGAATGTTACAACCTCAATTCAACTGGCTGACTGCCTGCAGGACAAACATATATCAAGTACCTAATACACTGCGCAACTTATTTAACGCACTCAAAAAGTTAACTCAAATTTGACGTTATGTATTTTCGCCGATTTTTGTTCATTTTGGTCGATTTTTTTTTCAAATTATAGGTTTTTCTCTTAGGAATATCACTGTCTTAGTTGTTTTGGTAAAACGAATGATTTTGATATTATACCAGGTGCTATAAAAAAGTTATGTTTTTTTCCGAAATTTCAAAACGTCCTGTGGGCTATACAAGGTATTGCAAGTTATTGCAATTATAGCCAATTTAAAGCCTCATGTTTTTTCTACATTTTCTTTTTTTATTCATTTGTTTATCTCTGTTACTTCATGAAATACACCGTTTTGAAACACCATATGCTTTTATTCACATGAAATGCATTTATCGGACAACTCAAACAGCTATGGAAATCGAAGATTACACGTCATAAACTGACAACTGTGTCATTAGTTTTTTGTTGACAGTCCAGCAATAATTAGTGAATAGTGGAACGCCAAACCAGAAATTTAACTCGTGATGAATGTGTTGAGGCAGCTACATTACATGGTGAAGGGTGGAGTTACAACCGCATAGCTGGAAGGTTGGGAGTGTCTCACAAAACTATAGCGAGAGCAATTCAAAGGTACGCGGAAACAGGAGAACATTCCAGACGGGCCGGTCAAGGTAGATCTCGTGTTACCTCTGCTACTAAGGATCGCTTTTTAAGAGTAAATGCTGTAAGACAACGATTTATAACTGCAACACATTTAAGAGCACAACTTCAAGACGCAGGTGGTCCACTCATATGCGTTCAAACTGTACGCCGACGACTGAGGGAGGCAAATTTAAGACCCAGGATTGCTGCTCGAGGACCCGCATTAACAGTAGATCATCGAAGAGCCAGATTGAATTTTACCAATGAGCATGTTAATTGGATGGAAGCAGATTGGGAACGTATTCTTTGGTCTGATGAGTCAAGGTTCAGTTTGTATAATTGTGACAGACGTAATTGCGTCTACCGAAGACCCGATGAGCGATACAGTCAATGCAATTTTTTGCACACAACTTTATATGGAGGTGGATCCGTCATGGTGTGGGGGCGGAATATCTTTGACTGGGCGAACGGACTTGGTAACTGTGAATGGAAATCTCAATTCTGACAGATACATCACAGACATTCTTGAAGCACATGTTTTGCCTTATGCCCCCTATATAGGACCCAATTTTTTACTTATGCAAGACAATGCGCGTCCCCACACGAGTCTTATCGTGAGAAATTATCTTGAAGAAGTAGGAATTGATCACATAGACTGGCCAGCCCGTAGCCCCGACCTTAACCCCATTGAACATGTTTGAGATTTTATCGGTCGGCGGTTACGAAGTGAGGGACGACAACCCCAAAATTTACAAGAATTGGAAGGACGCCAAGTCGAATTATGGAATGGCCTAGATCAGAACCTAATCAGAACTTTGGTTTTAAGTATGAACCAAAGATGTCAGGAGGTCATTCGCGGAAGGGGTGGAAACACCAGAGACTAATTCTCTATTTACTTGTTTTGTTTCCTGTTATTCGTTGTTTTATTGATTAAAGCAATCCATTTTTCTAGGTATGTTTTTTGAGTTTTTGTCCTTTTAAGACCTTTTTCTCTTCTAAAATACCTTGCATCTCTCAATAAATTATAAGATATCAAAGAAAACAGAACGCAAAATGAGGCATTGAACCAGTATAATGAGTAATAAATAATGAGCACTTGACAAAAAAGAAAGTTAATAAATTTAATAAAAATCACGTCAATCAACTCAAAAATTGGATATTTTATGAAGTAACAGAGATAAACAAATGAATAAAAAAAGAAAATGTAGAAAAAACATGAGGCTTTAAATTGGCTATAATTGCAATAACTTGCAATACCTTGTATAGCCCACAGGACGTTTTGAAATTTCGGAAAAAAACATAACATTTTTATAGCACCTGGTATAATATCAAAATCATTCGTTTTACCAAAACAACTAAGACAGTGATATTCCTAAGAGAAAAACCTACAATTTGAAAAAAAATCGACCAAAATGAAGAAAAATTGTCGAAAATACATAACGTCAAATTTGAGTTAACTTTTTGGTTGTGCGTTAAATAAGTTGCGCAGTATAGTTTGTGGAGTTTTAAAACAATTTGATTTATTAACCGATTTGAATTATTATTTTGTATGGAATGGATAATTTTGTATTGAACTGTTACTGGAAATCTGTATATTTCAAAATTAGTAATAATATAATTTCAAGGAATACAAACGCAACATTCCAGTGTGGGTGTACAGGGTAAGTCTCTTAAGATTGACACCCCCCTTATCTCACTTATCCTTTGCCGATTTAACTCATTCAAAAAAGGAGTGGACGCGATTTTTGATGAATTTTTATAATCTGAGAACAGATATTAAAAATGTCGTAAAATATACAAGGTGGAAAATAAAACAAGATTTTTTTAAATGCTACACCCCGTATATTTTTAGACCAAAATAATGTCCTTAATTTTCTGAATCCAAAAATGTGTAATTGTTATATAATCACTCCACCTGTTCGTGAGATATTACTAAAAACTTATCACATTACGAGTGTCAATTATAAAATAAGAACATCAAGATACCTCTGGAAACAATGCCATTTATTGAGATAATAAATAAATAATATATAGGTGACAATAACAGTAACGAGTAATAACAATAAACAACATAAGCCTAATAAAAACAAATAAAAGTCAATATTAATACAGTAACACAATAGAGTAACACAATTTTATTTATTTACACGTAACGTAATTAAATATTTTCCACGTAACCACCACCATTCTGAATACACATTTGGCATCGCTTTATAAAATTGCTTCTCACCCTTTGAAATATATCACCATTTTGGTTTAATTCCTCAATTTTTACACGTACGCATTCTTTTAAAACTCATTCATATTATTAAAACCCCAGTTTCGTCTATATCTTGTTTTATCGTACCCCAGAGAAAAAATCCATAGGTGTTAAGTCCGGACTTTTAGTGGGCCAATGTATAACACCGTGCCTTCCTATCCAAATAGGATATTTTCTGTTTAGGTATTCGGTGACGTTCCTTGCAGAGTGTGGTGGTGCTCCATCCTGCTGCCAAATAACAGATCTGTTGTCCACTAAATTAATATTATCTAAATAATTTTCAACTGGATGTCGAAGAATATCCACATAACGTTGTGCATTTAAGGGCCCATTTATAAATACAGGACCTACAATAGCATCCTTGTGGACACCACACCATACGTTTACAGTTTGGTATCCTTGTTTTTTTATTTTTTTTACAATATGTGGATTTTCCACTGCCCAGTAATGTACATTTTTTCTGTTAAAAATTCCCGCAGTAGAAAAACTGCTTTCGTCAGTCCAAAAGACATGACTTAGAAACTCATCATCTTCCTCTATTCTATCAAGTATGTCTCTGCAGAAGGTTAACCTGTCTTGAAGGTTGTTTTCGTCTAAATATTGAACGGACAAAATACTATATGGTTTAAAATTATGGCGATGTAATATTTTTATCACACTTCTTTGTGATATATCCAATTCTATTGCTGCGGCATAGGATGATTTGGATGGATTTTCAGCAAAATATAATAACGCGTTCTGTGTCTTCTCCTGTTTTTGTTCTTCGCCTTTCCCTTTTCTTGTCTCTCAGAGATTCGGTATTCCTAAACTTTGCATAAAAATAAAATTTTTTTTAAAACTATTTTTGAAGGAGGTAGCCTTTCTCGAAATAACCTAACATACTCCCTCCGAGCAAGAGACTTATTCTTGTTGCACTGAATATAAATTTCAAGTAACTCTTTTCGCTCTTCCAATGAATATACCATTTTCAAAATAACTTGCTTCTTTACGAACACTACGTATTTTTTATGCTAATATCTAAGAGAGTGAACTACTATCTCACAAAAAACTGGATGACATCTGTCAACAAATAAACAATGCAAATATGCATTGTTTCTAGAGGTATCTTGATGTTCTTATTTTATAATTGACACCCGTAATGTGATAAGTTTTTAGTAATATCTCACGAACAGGTGGAGTGATTATATAACAATTACACTTTTTTGGATTCAGAAACTTAAGGACATTATTTTGATACGGGGTGTTCCATTTAAAAAAATAATGTTTTATTTTCCACCCTGTTACGAGATTTTTAATATCTGTTCTCAGATTTTAAAAATTCATCAAAAACCGTGTCTACTCCTTTTTTGAATGAGTTAAATCGGCAAAGGTGAGGTAAGTGAGATAAGGGGGTGTCAATCTTAAGAGACTTACCCGGTACCTACCATGAATTTCTTACAGATATACATATATAGTTGGAGTTTCATTTGGTGAAGGATTACTGTTTGGGGTGGAATTTCAACAACAAACAGGACGTAACTTGCAACTTTTAATGGAACCAGTGAAAAATACCTGAATGAAGTGCTATATAAAGTGTCACTGAAAATGATGAAGTAAAAATATTCCAAATTCTAGTATAAAATGATCGATAGAACAAATCGTACATCACTCTGAAGATCCTCAATGAAGGTGAAAGAACTTGTTACTACTTCTAAGTGATTCGTTTCCGTATATATGTATTTCTGTGTATATATATTTCCAAAAATCTATCTCAGACATAATCGCAATAGACAAGTTCCAATAATAATTATAGAATATCGAGTATTAATAAACTATGTCTAGATTAAAAGATTAATGCGAAAGCATCAATGTAAATATCGGTTTCGAGAGTGTATAATCTAGAAGCAAAGTACAATGTAGATATGACGCAGAACAGATACATCGAAATTATACAACAAAGAGTGAATTATATATTATATCATAGTGTTTTGAATTCAAAATTAGATCAAGTCAATTCAAATTATAAGGGTTTAGTGTAAAATTAAATAAATTAAATAATTGGCATCAATCTGATTGGTCAGATTGTATCATAAAAACAAGAAAGAAGGATCGTAACCAGAAAATGCAGATGTTTTTCAATACGGCATATCCGTAGTTACGTATAACAATTTAAAAGAGTTCGGCTAAGACGTTCAAAGAGATAACAGCCACGATCATAATTGTTATAAAAATTTGTTAAATTAATTGTTAAATTAAAGTAAAATTAGTTAAAAATGTGCTAAATAAGTAAGAACACCAGTGGAGAAGGTCTACAAGCAGAAATAAAAGTAAATTTAGTGTTTTCATCGTAATTAGCAAGTGAGAAGTATAGAGGCTTGGTAGCGTCCCCAGCTGCAGAAGAATTTAGTGATAAATATAACAGAAAAGGAACATAACAAGGAACATTTTGTACATCATAATTAAAATGGGATTAACATACATTTCTAAGGTAACAACCATTTCAAACTTTGCTAGTTTTCAAGATACATTGTGACAGAGGACTTGCTCCCATGTGTTAGAAATAAGTTAAGTAAGTTTGCGTAGGGTAGTAACAAGGTTTTAGATTTTGTTTATTTATGATCATATTATATGACAATAAACATAGTTATATACATAAATTACTTCTTCTTACGATGTTACGATGCAAAAACCCCACCAGTATGGATATTGACCGTTATTCCTTAACAAAGTACTTTATTTTAGTATTACTTATGTAATCCAAAAGTTTGACCGGGTTAGAATTTTTCGAAAAAAATATAACGGAAACGAAAAACGAAATTTTTCACATATCTTAAAACCTAATACCTTATTTTCAAAATAACTATAAAACTAAAAATGAGACGTAAAAATGATATAGTACAAAAATGTAGGTTTTTTCTAAAAAAAATTGGTTTGTTTTCAATTTCTGGAGAATCAAAATAAACGGATATATATATATATATATATATATATATATATATATATATATATATATATATATATATATATATATATATATATATATATATATATATATATATATATATATATATATATATATATATATATACATATATATATATATATATATATATATATATATATATATATATATATATATATATATATATATATATATATATATATATATATATATATATATATATATATATATATATATATATATATATATATATATATATATATATATATATATATATATATATATATATATATATAACTGTTAGAAGTTTGCTTTATAGTGCGCTGGCCAGCCCTCCCGATTTCCTTCTCTTTACCGCTTGAATATGAAGGGTTTGGGCATATTTATAATGTAGGTAGGTGTATGATCTTGTAGCCTATAATGTAGTATCTATAACATCTTGAAACTAAAGTAAAATGGTTGTTGAATGGACGTTGTAGCTTCAAAATTAAGGATAACTTCCTAAAATTAAGTACAGCGGTAAAAAAGCCAGTCGCATTTTTTAGAGCATGAAAAAATTTTACATTGCACATAATTTTGGAGTCTTATAGTTAATCACATGTGCGTGTATCGCGTACTGTATATATATATATACATACATAAATATTAAATTTTTACAATATTATCGTTTATTTTTTTTTGTTAATTTAGACATATGGGTGATTTTTAAGGGCTGAAAATTTGCAGTACTTCGTTTTATTCTACATAATTAAATAAGACGTGAATCCATGAAATGCTTAAACCTGCATTTTTTCTATTTTATTAAAGAAGGGGTCGTCTTCACCCCTTAAAAGCAAAAACTACAAGTCGGACATATGTCACTTCTGATGTTAAGGGTATGATCAGCTTAATTCCAAATTTTCATGAAAATCCATGTTCAAAGAATTCGGAGGTTAATAGCTTATTAATATATTCAACGACTGCAATAAGAATATACAATTAGTAGGGAAGCAGCATTTCAGTGTGATTGATATACTTCATATCAATTTAACTCTGATCTCTCCCAATTCCGCCAGTGACAAATTTGACATTGCTAACTTTATGTGATTTTTTAACGGAATCTGATTCTATTTCCCTCAATTTGTAAGGGGGATTTCCGTTAAACTTGAAAACAATTATTATCGCAAATCATGACCACTTGCTAATTAGAATAAAAGGCGCCACTCGGTAAAACCTATATAAATAAAAAATCCTGACCGCTGTTAACCTTAGCTTTAATCAACCGCAAGACATTGCGATATATCTACATCAGTCTCCGCAAGCTAAATGACACAAGAGCGAGGACTATGCATAGACATAGTCGAGTAGATCTTGATTGACGACTACTCGTATTTTTAATTTCTATCATTGTCTTGCCGCATCTGCGTTCGCTAAACCGAACGCATACTTGATATCGACGTTTTGTTATGCTGAGGCTTGCAGACGGTTCTTCCTGGATCGTCGCGTCGTCGTCGGCCAGATAAAACAGATAAACTCGAATATCATCATCCCTTTTCCCTGGATGGATGCGATGCTTTTTCCAATTACCGTACGTTGACAGCCGCCCCTAAATTATGCCTTTTTAATTTTATGCGAGTCCTATTTTTCTTTGGTTTGCTATTGATAGCTTCAAAACCAATCTCGAATTCCGAAGTTCGTGTTACATATCCTGAATGGCTGGATACTCTTATTATGGTAGGTACTTTTAATTTTGCTCTATTCTATACTTGAATAAGAGCGTAATAAACATATATTAAAACATATATTGGATGCTGCTTTATTCTCAATTGAAAGCTGTCATCTACTTTTATAACTACCCCCTATTTAATATAAGAGGAAGGTATTAGTTTCATATAAACATTATATCTCGATACTATCAATATATTTTTGTTGAAAGTGTTTTGAAAACTTGTACTTTTATTAACTAGCTGTTTCCCGCGACTTCGTCTGCGAGAAATTAAGGCGCGTTCTGAGCCCGCGCGACAGTCAGCATTTGTGATATTAATTCGTGGGTGGGGGAAGCGGTGGGACGCGCCTTTCGGTACGGCGGCTGGGTGTGGAGCGCACGC
The DNA here is from genome assembly GCA_964058915.1 of Tetropium fuscum. Lineage (NCBI taxonomy): Eukaryota > Metazoa > Arthropoda > Insecta > Coleoptera > Cerambycidae > Tetropium > Tetropium fuscum. The sequence continues at coordinate 28,525 of CAXKVY010000833.1, read as the reverse complement.
GCTGTATTGGACACTGCTACTTTATACTCGAAGATCAAAGATTATTACTCGGCGCAATTTACATTAACAATTTAGAGAACCTGGCGGAATTCTTTTTCGTTTCTTTTTCTAAAAAATAAAGTAGCCCAAGTTATTCCTTATAACATCAGCTATTTGATAGATATAGAAGGTGCGTTTGATAAAACTTTTCTAAAATTATAGCGGCCCTATCACATAGGAACGTTCCTCATATTGTGGGCAGATGGATATCGAACATGCTCTCGAAAAGAGCAGTACAAATCAGTGCAGACACTGTCATAAGAGGACTGGTTGCGAAAGGCTGTCCGCAGGGAGGTGTTTTATCACCACTGCTATGGAATCTAGTTCTTGACAGCCTTCTAAACCACCTCAACATGGAAGGATTCTACACAAGTGCATACGTAGATGACCTAACGATACTGCTTAATGGAAAATTCGAAGGAGCTCTCTGCCAGAGATTGCAGATGGCCCCAACAAAAATCGAAAATTGGTGTGAGGAGCATGCCCTTTCAGTCAACCCCAGGAAGACGGAAATGGTACTCTTTACAAGGAAAAGAAAATTGGAGCCAATGAGAGCACCCGTTCTCATAAACACAACACTAAATTTTGCACCACAGGTGAAATACTTGGGGGTAAGTTTTGATGCTAAACTAAACTGGAATCTTCACCTCGAAAGAAGAATAAAGCCTACATATCATATGAGCAGTGTCGCAGAACCGTAGGGAAAACCTGGGGAATGAAACCCAGGGTGGTCCTGTGGATATACACTGCTATCATAAGACCAGTGATGGCCTATGGAGCTGTTGTTTGGGGGCCCAAGACTCAACAAATAACAGCAAAACTCAAGCTATGCCAGGTACAGAGAATTGCCTATCTGAGTATAACCGTTGGCATACTACCAAATGCAAGCTGTGGCCAAACCAGAAGCCGCATGTGGACTGAGGCTGTCAAAACGATACCCTTTCTGGACGAGTTGTTTCAACACACATTTGACTCGTGCAATACAGATTTGATTCGTATGGTTAATATCTATGATGTAAGACGTAACCGCCAACTTTAAAGATGTAAAGTGTATTTAGACAGAAGTGTGAAATTACCTTCATCATCAAGTAGGTCTTGTCATTATTTAACAACAATTTCTCAACTTCCGATTTTCTTAAAATACTTCCTGGATCTATGTCCTAGCGATTTACGTTTAAGAAAAGTGAAATTAAACAGATTAAATTTGGAAATTGCTTCATGTCAATATTCTTTTCCACTGATAAAGTAGTCCTTATCATTGAATAAAGACTGCACAGCGTGGATCTCGGGTTTACTCTGTGATTTTTGTTCAAAATAGGCTAGTAGAACTGCTTCAGTGATAACAGTTAAGTACCCCCTACTCACCTTTGTTGATTCCAGTCTTCAAATTATTATTATGATGGAATCGCTATTTTTGCTGTTTCTTCTATATCATCTTCCATATTATTGTTGGAATCAGAAGATTATTACATTTTTCCTAAATTTTTGACACAATCATAACGAAAACTTAATAAACAAACTCGTTTCTATATCAACATTCCCTCAGGATTTTTTAATCACATTTTCGAAATATTTTCAATATAAAAATATGATAAATATAGTTATTTGAGCATTTTTTCGAACACTATTAATTAAAAAAAATCATGTGACCAACTCGCAGGAAAAGTTTCTTTTCCGGATAAGCCGTATTTTTTTCGACTTATTGATTTATTGACAAATATCTATTTACGTTTTGAGGTATACCCACAATTTATTTTATCCACATTTTATACACTTGTTACGTATATTCAGTTTTATTAAATTTATATTTGTTGATTAATGTCGCTCGCAATTATAGATGATTTCTTGTAACAAAATGTCAACGGTGTTTTACCACCAATGCATTGTTTAATCAAATGAAATATGCAGGTAAAAAATACGTATTTGCTTGACGATGTTTTTCCGTTTTCAGTGATTTGCATGAGCAAATCCGTGCAAATCATAATGTCGTTAAGCAGACCTGGAGTGTTTTTATAAAACTAGTCTTTTTCTGTTTGCTGAGCAGACAAGTAGTTTCGTTAATTGCTTTAATAGTAGCTGCTGTTTTTACAAAATAACCCATTTCTTATACCTCTTTTTAGATTAACTAGACCGTTATTAACAAGTTAAATATTTATCAAAGCGTTGCTATTCACAATCTGACATTAGACCATATATTTATGTTAGAATTATGTATTTGGAAACACAGCTTTCTACCCCATAAAAAGTAATCATAGGTATGCGTCAGGATTACTTGGAGGTCATGCATTCGGTGCAATAAAAATTTTGTTTTGATTGTATTTTGTATACAATTCATTGTGGCTAGCACTGTGTGCTATTATAGCATTCTTTAATTTAGCGTAATTAAATTATTAACAAAAATATATAAATTCTGTTTTATCTTACGATACAATTGCACAAAACAATTTAGAATTAGGCGTATTCCTTGCTCTAAAAAATAAGATGCCACTTATGGTTCCCACAAATACCAGGTTTTCTTTGAATCTCCTTGGTGATGTGTTCTTGCGGAGTATAGTTTTGACTATTTCATGCATGGGTGTGACATATTTTTTTATCTATAAACCATATGTATCTATATCGTATCTAAATCTATTTATTAAATTTTAACGTATGTCTGCCTTCTTCACCTGAACCTTCTTAACCTGATTTTTATGTGTTTTTTGGCATTAGGTCAGTAGTCACACAGCCAGTCACAACATCTTATACGAGTCTTACATCTATCTCCTAACCTACATCCTAATCAACATCGAAGAAAAGGGAAAAAATGAAAAGAAAATAGTCGACGGGCATAGAGAGGGATACTGGCTTCTCGTCCTCGGATCTGTGCAGGATATTTTTTATTTTGACAACACATTTTTAGAGGACCACTAACGGATTAAGGTTGCAACAAAGGAAAACACAAAGGAAAACACAAAGGATACGAATCTACCTATAACATCTACAATCTACAATAACATTTTTGAACGACATATTTTGTTATGTATCATAATACGATTCCGGGTTCCTTTAAAAATTCAATTACACAGTCAAGTAATAAGTAGAGATATAATATTGAATTGTCACTGTAATTGACAGCTTATCAGGTTCTTGAATGATTTATTACTTGCTGCTTTAATTTTCACGCAGTCGAAGAAAAGGTGATCAAGATCACCTTTGGTATTGCAAATATTGCAAATATCGTCCAAGTTTCCTATTTTAAATAAATGAGATGGGTATCAAGCATGTCCAAATTTGTGGCGTATAATAATTGTAGTAACATGTTTTCTTACATAATTGAGATTTCTGTGCCACAAATTAGAGGGGAGATCGGGACCCCGAATCATTGATTGCATTTGGTCCATGATAGGAAACTAAGGAACACCCAAAGACCACGCCATTCACCACCAACCGCAGACTAGTTTCGGTCTTATTAGACCTCATCAGTGTAGTACACGTGTCATGCATCCACCCATACTACACTGATTAAGTTGAAGTTTTACTTTTATATATGAGGTCTTATAAGAACTTATAAGACCTCATATATAAAAGTAAAACTTCAACTTAATTTGAACTTCCTCTGAGATAAGGAATTTTACATGCTCTAAAGAAATCATCATATCCACAATATAATATAGATAAAGTATAAAAATCTAATAACAAATAATAACAGCCCATGTGCTTTTATATACCTACAAAATTAAAATTTTTATTCATAAGAACTGGTGCCTATTTACAGAATACATTTTCGTAAACTTTGCAAGAACCACCAGGAGCTTGAGTAAAGTTAAAGTAAGTAGGTATATTAAAATCTATATTTTCAAACCCATATCAATTTAAATAGTTAACCAGTCATTTAAATTATATTCTCTAAAATAATAATAGCATCACAATTGGCTCAACCAACATAAACCCCAATATATTAAGATAAATAAACATTAATTTTAAAAATATTATTAATAAATTTTAAATTCATTGCAATATATATAATATCTGTTGCATATTTTGATAATACAATGATACGATGATGTATTCGGAGCATTAATTGCATTTGTTACAATTTTTTTCCTCGCAAACATTCAATTATTCAAATCCGTTGAAACGCTCTCAAGTAAGTAGATTGAATGGCGGTATGCTAGGTACAAACTTATCTTTATGTAATATGTCCAACAACTGTTAAATACCGAGAGCAGATGCAAGCGCTAGGCAATGTCAAGGTTTATTTACTACACAGCCGCTTCTAACGTATTTCAATTTTACGTAGCTATTACCACCAGTTAAGCTAGCCAAATGCAATATTTATTTTAATACTAATCATCACTACTGTCCATATTTGTGTTAACGACAAAACATATATATTCTGATGCTACTTATTTATAGTGTGACAACAGCGCATTCGCCATTTTATAGTTTTAATTTTCTACATTTGTTATATTTTAACGTTCTTGTTCCGTGCCGTACATAATAAATTTAAAATTTAATTAAGAAATGTTACTTGAAACGCCCTTGAGAAATATGTGACTAATTAAGAGCATAAATAAGCAAACAAAATCCAGTTCTTTAATTGTAAGTATAAATGAAATAACACTGTTCTAATTCTAATTTGTATTCATGGTGCAACAACAGCGTCCGGCGCTCAGGGCGTAGGATGGGGGAAACGACAAGCCGGCAGACCGCTAAAAACAATTTCGGTAAGACGAACCGAAGAAAGATGGCTTGTTGAGGTTGAAAGAAGGCGATGGCGAAGTTCTCTCTGTCACTGACCTAGGAGAATGACTGCCATGAGCGCAGGAAGATGTTTTTTAACTTATCGGGTTTAACTTAATATATCGGATGGTAGGTTCGAATATGCTGTTATTAGCTGAATAATCACGTATATCATCTACAAAAATATAGCGCCTTTAATTTAAAAATAATGACGGATGAAGGCTGGATACTGATATATGATAATGCCAATATATTTTTATTTCTGCAAACTATGCAAATCGTCCGACAAGACTGCATAGCTTTTGAACCACTTTTGCTATATGAACCACTTTATGATTATGTTAAAAATAGGATTACTGAATATCAACATATTCTTCACGATCTGCCCTTAAACAAAATTCCTACCCTATAATTGGATTTTTATCTGTTGGGTAGTTTATCAAATAAAATAAAAAATAAAGAAAATAATTTGCCAATGAATTTTTATTAACCCTTTATACCCCTTATTCTTAGCAGAAAATGTCTACAATCTGATATATTTATATATTTGGTTGTTTTATTTTATTTAGGACACATATTTCGTAGACATACATATTTAATAGTATTGATGACGTATTTATGTTGATTGTATGATTATCTTGCTTGAATATCTATCAGTATCACGAAATAAATAGATTTATGCATCACGAAATTTAAGAATTGAATAGATGTCGTTTGTTTTAAATACCATATATTAATGGCGAAAGTGTTTTGCGATATCCATGTGCTACAAGCGTTGCTGTAGAAAGAGACAAGATCATATGTAGTAATATACATCAACCCGCGTAAGGGAATAAATAGCCTTGAAAAGACGTAAAATTATTGGGTCGGCCCTCTTACCAATAATTCTCCCTGTCTATAAGTTTCTCACACAATTATATATACTATTAGGTAATATGCTATTACGTATACCGACGTTGGAAGATCTTGATTACAAGCCAAGCGCAACAATATACCGAGGCGAGTAGCGCCGAGTCGGTTATAGGGTGATCCTCGAATGACCTTGCAGGTAGGTCCGTAATATAATTTTTTCCGCAACTGATTGATTTAATTTTAAACAACAACTAACATCAGTTACATGTAGGTAAATTTAGTTTCAAATCGAGTAAAATGTTTTTTAATAAAGTAGGCGTTGTGTTTGTATGTAATTTTACGTCTATGTTTATCTAATTGACAACAGTGAGAAACCAGTTTCCTGCTTGACTTTCAGCCGTTGTATTAATATCTATTGTGAAATAAGTAGAAAATTTTGTAATATTGAACGATAAAATGATCATTTCCTTCCATTAATTACATTTTTTATTGCGTATGCCCACCGTGTTATTACATAATTTCAAATTAAATACACAAGTCGGCCATAAATTAGCAGTTGCCATGGCGATGATGGCAACTGTTAATTCTTGACCTCTCCCCACTTGCAGTTAAGAAAAACATATTTCTAAACTTGTTAAAATATAGAAGTTTAGAAATATGTTATGTTATGACTAAAATTTTAAATATAAAAATAATACTAAAAAACATAGCGTAACGTTGTATTAAAACGTGTACTTCACAAAAAAACAAGATTTCTAATTCCGCGCGATCAATATGAAGGATATAAACAGCGATAAAATTGATGCGGCCCGAAACGAGCTGTGACGCCACAGCCTACAATAATAGGCATTATACTTAGGCATTTAAAAAAAATTAACGGCTCTAATTAACGACGCTCCTAGCTTTTTTATTAAATACGGTACTGCCTCTTTTGTTGAACCGTTGAGTATTTTGTATAATCTTCGTCTTTCAACTTCTACTTATCCTTAAATATGGAAAGCAGAAAGAATTTGTCCCATTCATAAATTCGGTGATACTAGGTTAATAAAGAATTATATACCCATCTTTATTCTGTGCAACTTTGGAAAACTATTTGAAATAATATTATACTTATAATAATATCTACAGTTCAGTCAATAATATAAGAGTTTCTTTTCAACATGGTTTTATGGAAAAGGGATCAACAATCACCATTTTGACATACCTAACACAGTACATTTCGAAAATTTTAGATGCTCAAGGACAAGTATAACACTCAAGGATAGATGTAGCATGTAATATTTAAAAAGCGATCAAATAGATCAATATCTTATATCTAAATCTATATCTTGTTATCTAAACTTAAATCAATCGGGCTTACTAGTTTATTTGCATTATTTGTTGAATATGGTGGTTTTAAATTGAATACATATGTAGCCAGCTCAGGAGTTCCGCAAGGATTAAATTTGGGACCGTTTTCATTTTTAGTATTTATTAATGACTTCAGTAACATCCGTAATTTGATATTACCAGTTGCTATTTGCTGATGATTTAAAAAAAATCCAGTATTACATCTAAATTAGATTGCTTAACATTGCAAAAATGCAAAAATGCAAAATAGTATCTTATACACGGAAAGAAGTAACTACCGCCTTAGATTTAGATACTACCAAGATAGATTGTGCTGTACTCTTAACCGACTGAATTTTTTATTCCTAGGTTAGATACTCGCGTAATGCTAGGTACTTTTTATTGTAATTTGGTACAAATTGCACCTACATTGATTATTGCATTGATAATTTACACCTATGAAGTTAACTGTGAAGCTAACAATTTTATATCATTTTTTACAACTTTTTATAATACTTGTTATTACCTATCTATTATTTCTATTTAGTTTTAATTTTCGATTGTGCATTAACATTCTTTTCTTTTCATAACTTTTCCTGTAATTGGGTAGTATTGGAAAGTAAATATTATGATTATTATTAATATCTATACAAATTACAAATATACAAATATTATAAAACATTAACTTAAATATTATATAATAAATATTTCTGTACTATTACCTTGTCTGTACTATTGTCGCAATAGTATGTGTTGTTGACATTTGTTGAGGTATAGACATCTGAAAATATTATCACGATTCTAGGAATCATCATATTGTTTTAAATTTAGTACAATTACAATCTCATTCGATTTAAAATTTCCTAAGGATGACGGCAATTCTCCTTCGAGAGCCTACGCCCATGGAAGCATCCATAATATTATGGTGTTCAACTGTTTTTATTTCGATTGCACCCGTTGATTTCCGACCTGCCTCAACTCGGCTACTCGAAAGTGGCACATGCGTGAAAATCCAATGCATATGTGAATGTGTATAATTGGAGTTTTATTTTAATATAGCTACTTTATTATATCAAGACACGGTCTGATGATCTTCAACTACGAAATATAATTGCGGCCATAGACGCACATACTCAAGGGCTGATGGAATTTGCTTCATTATTTATCATTGCGATTTGGCATGAGAGGTAATCACAGATAATTTTATTGTCGAGTTAATTTGAAAGGAGGTGCTTTCTTTATTGGCATGTAATCATAATTTCACAGTATATACGCTGTGGGTTAAATTAAATTGGAACTGGTTTGACCTTACATAACTTTTAATTTTTTTATAGATGTTAATGATTTTTGCAAATTACTGAATAAAATAAACCGCACACAAAATGAATTTAAAAAACGACAATAGAATAAAACATGGCCCCATAAAAACCATGGCAAATTCAAACTAGTGAACTTATAAAATGTTTACCTAATATCCTATAGATACCTACGTACTCTGCACAGAGCCGGGTATTTAATATAAAAAAAGAAATTCAGGAATTATAACGCATAATACTTAAAAAATCATGGAATTCATCAATTTTACTCCCCACAAACTGTTTGTTATTAAGGAGAAGACATGGCTAACAAAATATTTTTTGTAAATAATTTTAATGTAAATAAATAATGTTTATACCAAAAAATTATAAATTTTCTGTGGTAGGATTGGCATGTTATATTAAAAATAATAATTTCATATACCTACCTATTACATTATTAATGCATAAACAAAAGTTATGGATGCGTGATGTTCTTGTAAGAAAAAATACATATAAAATTTACAAATACACATACATTTTTTTAATTAAAATGGCAGTGTAATAACTACTGCAATATAATGTACAAAAATTAGAATGAGAATGACACAAAAAAATAAAATCAACCTGTGGAATAGGTAATGTATGTTGAATTTTGACAGTAATGTTTTGAATTTTGAACATATAAAAAGTGAAATAAAAATAGTTAAAAAAATATTTATAACATAAAGGCCCCTTTAAAAACATAGAAGGATTTCGTTTATTAACCTTTTCTGCTTAACATCTGCTTTCTGAGACGAAGTAAATTTTATTAAATAAGTGTGGAGCGGTCCGTTCTTCATGCACTCAATGTATAAAATCAGCGTTCCTTAGAAATAGCTAGTTTGTCACAGTTTCGGTATGTGGGATTGACGCCGCCGTTAAGGATATAGTAGTTTTTTAAGGTAACGCAATATTTAAAATACAATGTATTTTTTAACATTAACGTTATTTTATGGCCCTACAGGTCGCCAAAAGGAGTTATGAAAAAAAAAACAAGAATACTTACTAAGTATTGTTACGGAATCGTCAGAAGCGAGTGTGCACGATATATTGAAAAATCCCTAGATCTAGGGAAAATCTGCACAATCTCGCAACACCGCACCCGATGATGTGGCAACAACGCATCTGGGGGTGCCAGATACAACCCCCCAAGGGCGAAGTCTCGACCCTCTAGGACTTCAAATAACCGAGATACACCTCTGGTCCCATTTAGAATAGTTGCGGTATATGCCTTGTATACAAATTACAATGGGATGGAATAAATGAGAATAATCTAAAATGAGATGGAATAAATGAGAACCATCTAGAATGGGATGGAATAATGGAGAAACTTCTAGAACTTTCCAGAACATTGAGAATAGTATATAAGGGCCAGCCGATCGCAACTTTAGTCAGTCTAGTTTAAACGCTCTTAGAGATAAGATCAAGTAACAAGTAATTAAAAGTGCTCAGTAGTGATTTATCATTGTAAACAGTTCTAACTTGTTGTGTTTGCAAGTTAATAAAGTGTATTTGGATTCTGGATTCTGGACAGTACTCACTTATTTTACGAACTCAGTGGTGTAACAGTATAATAAAAGAATAAGAACTAGAGCTGACAATATTTTCAAACTTTTAACAGGAGTAAAATAAACCAGAATGCCCGAGATTTAATGTTTTTGGAAGACATATAGTGGCTCGGCTCTGAATGTTAAAGTACGTACGCTATTATATTAGTAAGCGACCGATTCTACTTCAAAATCGAACATTTCACAAGGTGGACGAGGAACAAATGCGCGAAATAAATTACAGTACTTTTTCAGATACAAGTAATAATATAAACAACGGTTTTAAGCTATCTATAGATTACATTTAATATATTGGCATTTGGAACAGCACACCTGCCCATGGTAGTTATTAAGGGATTTTTACCGTAAAACATAACAAATTTATGGTTAATCGAACAGCCATATTAAGCTAACATTGTCTAGCTGTCTAGCAATTTAAACGATAAGCCGAAAGCATTTAATATAAAACATGAGACATAATATATGTATACAATTTTCAAGCAATAGCCGCCAATAAATTTGTTAATTAGTTCTAGCCTTTCAAATGTTTATTTAATATCTGTGATGTCCTAATCCTGATATTCGGTAGAGCCTGGCTGGGGTAAAAGGAGTTCTGGGTCCGCCAGACCCTTCAGTAATGGAGGTGGTAGTACCGGGAAGTTCTGGGATTATTATGGGTTCAAAATAAAACCAATGTTATAGAAATTTGTGAAAAAATATGAAATTTTATAATTTAATAAAATGTGAAACAAACCAAGAATAAGTATAATCATATAAAATAAAAATCTGTAAACATATTATGCACGTATTTAAAAAATGCAAAAAAAACATAATTTTGAAACGCATTAAACGTTAAAACAACGACAAAGGCCTAGAAACCTAGAAACTAAGTAAATTTCTTTCGCGCGTTTTCATTAGAAAATTTATATCTCGTTATAATTAAAATCGTTTAGGCTTAATTTTCAATATAAAGGACTAATGACTAAACTTTTCCTGTTATAAACTAAATTGCGATATTTATTTTGTATGTTAATCAATGATACAATGCCGAAGAGAAGAGCTTTCGTCAGTATAGTCTAGTCAATGATTGGCCGAAAATTGGATGTAGAATGCATGTAACGGGGAAATCTTATAGCCCCAGGAATGTGTTGGGTTAGTTAGGACGTAAACACATTAAACGTCCCCGCTCCTAGCCTGACCGTTTCAGGAGGGGAGAGGGGTAGAAAAATAAATTTTTCTGTTTTTGCGCTTATAAGTCGAAAACGATGCGACGCGTCGTAATGAAAAGTTCCTTGTATAAATTGAAAGATTAAGAAATTTTATATATGATTAGGTAGTTCTATACATTGAGATATTCACTATTTGCACATTTTAATATATAGGTACTGAAATGAATCATTTGGACGTTGAACCAGTTCTTTCATTCTTCTTGCAGCCCGTAAGAATGAGTTACCAAAATATCCAAGAAAGTAGAAGGAATCTGTGCTATCTCATATAGCACAAAATATCCTATGGCTATACGTTTTTCGTCCATCATTTAATCCGGTAATTTAATTTAATGTCCATGGACTTACTTTGACTTCCATCGAATATCGAATAGGACGAAACAAAACCGGTCGTTCATCATTATTTGGGTACCAATTAGATGTTCTCTTTTGTCCTTTAAATGAATATCCAATTTAAATATATCCACAATTCAAATAAGGTTCCTCCTCTTTGAATTTTTAATGGATATCCAGATTAGGGACATCCAAAGGATAATATTGTTATTACCGTTGTTAGAATGTGAGGATATTTTTATTAACATGTTCTTCAACGTATAATGTATAACTCAACATTTAGGCAGCGACTATTTTTTCATATGCATTTACCACTCACTTGTAATTTTATTGTGCAATTATGGAGCAGATGCATAAGAAATTCGCTTTTGAATACATACATTTCAAATACGCAAGTAATGCCGGATCTTCATGAGCTAATTTTCATAACAATTCCTCGTTTGCAAATTAACCATGTTGACTATGCTTCGGGGCATTGAACACTGTACAGCCATTTTGGAACACCTGCAGACTCAATTTGTTCTTGTTTCTATATAATACCTTTCTGCAGGACACATGTTATGCTATTTTTATTTCAGCTTATATAAGAAATTCCTCATATTTATTAATGAAGACAATGGATGTTCGTAACATCGCCGTCGCTAGGCATTCCGTGCGTAGGTATTGTCCTGTTTTCGAGAAAACGAAAATAATGACTCAAGATATAATATCCATTATCCAGTCTAAGGCGAAATAATTTCATAGGGTGATTGTCTACAGGTCTACCTACTACCTTTGATTGTATACGAGTATATATATATATATATATATATATATATATATATATATATATATATATATATATATATATATATATATATATATATATATATATATATATATATATATTAGCTTTAAAGTTCTTTGCTATTCATATTTGTTTTGTGAAAAGAAATCTTGGGTTTGTAGCAATTCATTAGATAGAGAAATAAGCAAATAGATAAATAATAAGGAAGATACACTTACCAGTTGTATATCTGGACATATATAGGGAAACGAACCACTTAGAAGTTGTACAAGTTGTTTCACCTTCATTACATTGAGGATCTTCAGAGTGATGAACGATTTGTTTTATTGATCATTTATTTGAATTTAATTTTTTTGAATTTAAAATATGAATACTTCAACACTTTCGGTGACATTTTGTGACATTTAGTTTTGACAGATAGTTTTGACGGAACTGAAATTCACAGAAAACGCAAACCTATTCTACTATTTATATTTGTTCTATTTGAACATATTATATATAAAAGCATTAGGCAAATTTACTAATTAAATTAGGATAACATTTAATGTTCCAATGTTAACATTACGAACAATTCAAAGGTTAAGGAAACAGGTACAAGGTAAAGGAAAATATTGCAAAATTATTTTGTTGGCCACTATTTCAAAATGAAGAACGTATCTCGAATAAAACTGGTTTTACTGATTTAAACAATCTGCATAGAGCTTTAAAAAGATTTATGCATAAAGCTGTAAATATACTCCAGACGTTTTAGACTTGCTGCCAAAATCGCGTCATACGAAAAAAATATTTTTTATTGTGTTTTTATGGACGATGGACGCTGTTATTCAAGACGTAATAACAGCGAAAGATATTTGGCGAAAATAAATGCATTTTTCAAATCCGGGTCGTATCTCCAAAACGGCTAGGCGTACCAAAAAAGGATCTTTAAGGTAGATAATTTATTAGTGTACAACTTTTATAATAGGTGTTGTTCCCGTTTGGGCCATAGTTAATCACGAATCCGCGACCTTCCGATACGGTTTTCATGAATTCCTCCAGGTGCATCCTGGCGCAACTACTAGGTGTTATTCAAGACGTACATATAAATACAATAAACAAAATGATGGCAGGATTTTAGCACAGAGGTCAATTTTACAGCTAAAAAGCCTTGATTAATAGGTAAGCAAAATAGGTGTTTTTAAAAATTTCTTCCCTTACTTAAAATTTCACCGCACGCCCCTGTTAGATACTAAACAAGTTCAGGCGTTGCTTTTTCTTGTGTACATTTAGAATTTAGAAAACCTTTTGGCATCATCTGACCTGTTTAAAACAAAGTTTCTCTTATATAATGATATTATAGGACATAATATCAAATACCGTAATAGGACCAAAGCATACCGTAATAGGACGGTATGCTTTGGGGGTGGAATAGTCTATCCTCCCTGCTTTTGGTATGAACAATACTTTTACTTCTCTCCATGTAAAAGCATAACTTTAATTTCTACTGAAGACGATGGAGGAACTATGTGAGTGATACCTGAGGGATGTAACATTGACTAACAATCCTGTGCACCCCAACCAATATGCATACACACCAGGAAAATCCACCGACACTGCGCTCCATGTGGTAGCAAGTCGGATTGAGAAATCCCTGGATCATAAGGAATCCACACTGGGTGTCTTCATAGATATAGAAGGTTCGTTTGACAAAACCACCTTTCCTAAAATTACAGCGGCCCTATCACATAGGAACGTTCCTCATATTGCGGATTATCTGGCAATGTCTAGGGTAAAACTACGTTTTGTAACAGAAATCCTAACCGGACACTTCCGGGCAAAGAAGCACCTCTATAACATGAGACAAAGTGCCGCACCTATCTGCAGAGGAAGTGAACAAGAATATGAAGCGGTCGAGCATGTATTTTGTGAATGTCCCGCCGCGTCATCGACCAGAGAATCCATATTGGGGAAACGTTGGCCTTCTATGGTAAATTTGAGGAAAATGCCCTAGGCTAGACAACCACCTTTTTTACAACACTAGGCTGGTCGATGGCTTAGGGAAACATTTCCCTCACGGGGGAAGCACTAGGGGCCCAATGGGGCCTAAGTGCAGCGGATCTCTGATCGACACTCCGAACAAATTGCAGATACAAATACAGACAGATATTATATAATATGTAAACAAGTAGTGGAAAATCCATAATATCTCGTTAATTAGGTACAGTGCCGTTCAATTGCAAGTAAACGATTTTTTAAATTAATGTGAAACAGGCTTTCAGGTAATCAAAACTTGATTGTCAATTTTATTTGTCAGTTTACTAATAATTATTCTATATTTTGAGGTTTTCCTTATAATTATAATTATTATTATTATGCCACGCTTAACTGAACCGCAAAAAATGAGAGTTGCAGATACTTTGAATGTGAGTAAAGGTTGCATTACAAAATTAAGCAAAAATGGAATGCAGAACTGTTAAGTACGTCCATAGAGGGGGCCGTCAGAAATTCAGTACTATGGAGGAAGACGAACTCGTCCTTGACCACCTCCGACAGAATCCTTTTGATACAGCAGTGCCTGCCTGCTTCTTAACAAATTTTCCTGCTTCGGTGGAAACCGCAAGACGACGTATCAGAGCATCTGAGCTGAAGAATTTTTCGGCTGCAAATAAAGTTGCTCTGTTGCCACGGCATAAGGGTCAGAGGTTAAACTTTGCCAACCAATTTGTCGGTGTGCCACAGGACTTTTGGGACATTTTTTCAGACGAAACAGTTTTTCAATCCTGCTATGATATCTCTGTGCGTGTATACCGCCCAAGAAATTGCCGATATGAAGAGCGCTATATAAATCCTACAGCTCGTAGTGGTCGCTTCTCTATCAACGTGTGGGCATGGATATGTTGCCAAGGCGCAGGTGTTATTGGAGAATCAGAGAGCGTCTTACTGGCGTCAAAGCTACGCTCGCATTTTGGAATATGTTATGTTACCTTCCGTTTCCATTTTATATTCCGAGAACTTCACTTTCCAGCAGGAAAATATTTTTGTTTCCTCTTTCCTTTTTCCATATTTCAATTAAATTTATATTTCAGGATAATTCCTCTATTCACAAATCACGAGTTGTTACTGAATGGCTATTAACACTCTTCCTTGGCCCTCTAAGTCACCGGATTTAAATCCGATAGAAAATGTATGGGCACAAATGGAATAAGACATGTATAGCAGAAATTTCCGACCAGCGAACGTAGAAGAACTGTGGTTGGCGATTGAAAATGCCTGGGAAAATATTGGCGAGGATTACACCAGGACACTAATATTGTCTATGAGAAATAGGCTTCAAAAAGTTATAAACGCGAATGGTGCTTGGACCAAATATTAATTCATAGTAATTTTCTTAAGTTTTCAGTTAGTTTGTTAATTTAATGGATTTTTTTACAAGAGACGTCCTTACCATATAGATTTTCCTTAATAAATACTGTATATACCTAAAATGCTGTCACCCTATAACTGATAGATACTTCAACCTAAAATAATTTTGAATGTGATCTGTTTACTTTCAATTGAACGGCACTGTACCTACTGATCAAAGGAGTACCAGCATATGTCAGACCCTTGACGACATAGGGTCAGGTACGAAACAAATTTCTTTTAATTAACTCTTTAAAAAAAACTTCTAGTGGCTAAACATAGTTTGTATTTGCAAGAAGCATGGAAGATCTATTTACTGCACTATAAGGCAATTTTTCCATATTATCTTGGAACACCGATTTACGAGGAAACTAATAACAAGAAACAAACTAATAGGTAACAGAAATCGATATACCTAATCTTGATACCAATATTTACAGTTACTAAAAGTTTAGCTTTTAATTTTTCCGCTTTTTATATTACAATCGGTCCGGTTAATCTAATAGGTCCCTATATTTATATGTGAATATAAATTAAAGAATATCATAAACAACTAACTAACTGCAAAGTTTAATCGAATATAGATAAAAGTACAACTTGCTTTGAAAGAAGGCGATGAAAAGAACGAGTAAATAGGAAAGAATAGGAAAATACGACTAGTGAGCACGCTGCACGAAGTCGAAAAATTGCAATAATTCCTGCACCAGATACATATCAAATGCTCTAAATTAACAATTCCGCAAGCTTGTTACAAAGTTCAGAACTTCAGAAGAACTAAATTTCAGATCTGCGCCACTATGCTTGCGTGTGTTTTTTCTAACTTATTATTATTCTTTTCCCATGGCCTTGCAATAATGTTAAAATGCATTTCGATACGAATGACGATAACTTTCGTAGCATTCTCATCAAGAGAAGCCATGGATGATTCAATTGTTATTTTGTCGCTGGTTTCCATGGCTACTTCCTTATCAAGATCATATTAATTTGTGCAATGCATGTTGCCGCTATTTAATTATTTTTATACAGTTTAGACATAGACCTTTAAACGTTTAAACCATTAAATTATTCTACACTTGAGTATACGAGGTGTATTATATACCTATATAAAGAATGAATAGTTACGTTTGATCATAGATTAATTACAAATTTAAACTGCGCAGTATCTACTGCATACAAATGCATTTTAAACATGACCTTGGTATATAATTATGCTATTTACATTTTGTTTGATATGTTTGGTGGATAGTAAGGAGAGACTTTGGTAAGGTGTTTGGTGTAAGTTTATGTATGTAGGTATTGGTCACTTCATTGATATTAATTAATGCGTGAATCACAGACGCAAGTTTAAATTATTAGCTATATTATAAACAACGAACTACAATAATTCAATAATAATTGTATTTGTTATATGACCTTAAAGCACTTAATATTCGGATTTGATTTAGACATTACATATACATACTAAAATCGAAACATACTCCTTTACAGTATTTATTTCCTACCATAAATGTATTGGTACTCAAAGATTCATTAAATCACCATCAGTGGCGGAGCAAGGATGCCTAGGGTTCGTGTGCAGAACAGCCACATTAAAAATAATGTACCAAAACGAACGAAATATGGGCAAAAAAACAACAGACAATATATAAGATATAAATAACAGTAATTAATAAAATTGCTGAGTAAAAAGAGATTGAAAATTCCACATTCTTATATGCCTAATAATTTTATAACAAATTAAATTTAAATAAAATATCATAACTAATAACCAGAGCCGGCCTAGCCTCTAGGCGTCCCAAGGCGACTTCCTAAAGAGCGCCCTTAAAAATTAAAAAAAAATCCCAAAAGAATCATATGGGGGTAAAAGTTAGCATGGCCTAACATTTAAAATGTAGTACATTTGTGTAACATTTAAAATGTATGCAATATTTTGATGTCTAGATTATAATTTGGTATTAGACAATTATTCCAATAATAACAGCGTATAATTCTTATTTTTAAAATATAGTTAATCGTCTTGGCATAAAATGAGCCAACGTTCGACAGTGATCTGGTGCAGTGCCATATTACCTAAATTAACTAATTATTTTTCTGTTTACCATTCCGGCATAGCGAATCAACAATGTCAAGTATGTAAAACAATAATAAGACACTAGATTCACATTTCCCAAGCGTTCTCAACGGCAAACAAAAGTTCTTTCCTGTTTTGCGAGCGAATGTTTCTCACATGAATTTCATCGACCAATCGTCCCCAAACGTTTTCAATTTGATTAAGATCTGGACTTCTGGATGGCCGAGGCAAAACTTGAATGTTGTTGTCCAAGATGTCTTGACTATAACAACATCACCAACATACAAAAAACGTATTAACGGTATACGATGGTCTTGAAAAAGTGCGAGTTCAAATTCCAAAAAGTCCAGGTAGGTCGGACTCCCTTATTCATGTGTTCTTTTTATGAACAGCCTGGGTCTGAAATCCGCATTATGGAATACGAACTGAGAGAAGGCATTTATTTTCCTTAACTTGTTTACATTTGTAGTGGTGCTTGTTTCATAACTACAGACACCTCAAAACGGACAGCTTCTGTGTACGAGGCAGAGGGAATACAACATAATTATGTATCAATTTCCGAAAGTTAAATTTTTTGAAGAGGGAAATTCATATTACAGGTTAGAAACAAAAGATTTTGGCCTCACTGCAGAAATAAAGCAGTGTGCCAGTGCAGTAGATACACTTTTTTTTTAAATTTTCGAAGTTTCCACGATTCTTCATGATCTCTATTCAAAAACCGGTTAAGTGTTTCCGGGATGGGGGGGTCTTCATTTTCTTTTAGAAAATGATCTAAAGGTGGGTATTTTATTTGTCGAATAACATAGCTCTCATATCATTATCACCACATATTATGGCTGCTGCCATATCAACAATGTGAGGCCATTCTTTATTAATTCGGAGAGTATATTTAATAGAAACAAAATAAACATACCCACATACACACAGTGCCACCAGGATTCCAGAACACACTATATTGTTATGCTGCACAATTATTAGAAACATTTTCCTTGTTCTCTTGCGATTTATTGTGATTTTTATACAAAAAATTAATTTGCGCAAGATTTTAATGGTCAAACATGACGTTCATAAACGTTTTCTTGTTGTCTGCAAAATAATGGAAAAGCGACTAAAGTCTACGTACTTACTTTAGTCACACAATAATGTTTTTTATTTGATTTTTTTATTAAAAGTATTTCTTCCTTGTTAACTTTTTTTTTATAAACTGACTATGTCTACTGAAACAAAATATTTCGGCATTGAGACATTTTTTCAGTGCCGTTTTACTTAAACTTGTTTTCAGAAATGAAACCTATTGAGGTGAATTCAAAACAAAACGATTATAATGAAGGCGACTCGTTTTAGTCCATTCGCCTTCGAAACTAATTCTTTATAAAAACAGATTAATAACAGACATTTAAAATTTTACAAATCTAATATTCTTACATAATTGACATATTTATGTAGTTATAAACTGTATGCCAAAACTATAGGGGTTATTAAATGTAGCCATTAAAATATGGCCTACCTATATACAAAATACATTGGCAAAACAATTAGAAATATGATACTATTAACACTAAAAAAGTGGAAACAAGTGGAGTGTGATGTGGAAGTAAATGATAAAAAGTAGGTACAGAAGAATTTGAAGTTGAAAACGGTGTAACAGAAGGAGACCCCATATATCATCAGTGTTATACATTTTAGTATTAGAAAAAGTCATAAGAGGTACAGGAATTAATAGATTATGACTTATATACAACAAAAAGGATCAGTGCCTGGCAACCTGGCATTTGCAGACGACCTAGTAGTGAGAGCTAGAAATAAAACAGCTAAAAAATGTAATAAGGTGATTAAACGAACAATCAGTAAGAAGGGGATTGCATATAAATTATTTGATTTGATTGAAATACCTGTACTATGAAACATATACAATACATCGCTTGATCAAGATTATAACGATTAAAAGAGTCTGCGTTCCTTAATAAATTGAACGCATAAAAAATCTGTCCTCCTGAAATTGCAAAACAATGACTCATTATTATCACAACAACAATAACTTAAATTTATTATGACGTTAATTTTAAGACCACCATGATGTTTATCATCATCGCCAAATAGATCCATATCTCTTTCTACTATACGTTCTAACTCTGTAATTACAGTATCTAATGTTTTAATATTAGCCTTAGCAACATAATTACATTTGGTGCCACCAGACCAGACTACAAAAATATTAAATCTATGCATAACTAAGATTTAGGATCAATAATATTAAGGTCTCCCATAATTAGATAATTATTACTATTAACAAACTATGATCGAATCTCAAAATATATAACGAATTATAATATTCTCTTAACGTTAATAATTAAGCAATTAAGCACTATTACAAGAATCCGATTTTTCAGCCTTTTTATGACCTTCGTTTAAAATAAAAATTAAAACACAAACGGCACACCCACAAATATATATATATATATATATATATATATATATATATATATATATATATATATATATATATATATATATATATATATATATATATATATATATATATATATATTGTTATGGTTATTGTATATTGGTAATTTTTAAATTGGAATGTAATTTTATTAATTTATGTTATGTTACTAATATTTATTTACCCTTTACCTTTTATGCTCCGGCTATGCTCATTAAATGAACATAATTGTATATCTCAAGACTAGGATCTGAAAAGAAGCTGCGAAATTCATCTACCACACAAACACAAAGAAAAAAGCTCTGTGGTTATAGTCTATAAAATATTATCTATGATTACAATCATACAAATAACTTAACATATATTAAAATTTGTGACATTCATGACGTTAATAAACAAACTTGAAAATTTTGAGAAGATATGAAAATCTGAATCGGTTTCAATAAAAGTTCTATATCTATGAGCTCTATTAAAATGTTCACTTACGCAGGTAGGAAATTTAGTTAATAAAATATTAAAAATTTATATATCATATTATAGTCATGACTTATTTATTCAATATAAGGTACCTTATCTTTGTTTATCGTAGACGTAATGTTTGTACTTTTTAACTTTTCTTTTTTTACGGCTGGATATATCTGGAATATTTTACAGTATCTCCCGTCTCCACCTTGAATTTCTGGAACTGGAACTCTGAATTGTGGCTTACTAGTCCGATCTTCCCCTATTCTCAACAGCAGTCAAAATTTATATCCTCTTCTCAGTTTCTTTTTAAAATTCATTACCAAGTTGAATTTATTATCTCTCTCCTCTTTTTTTTTCTCCATTTTTTTTCATCTAGATTTGTTTTTTTTTCATAAGGCCCATGCTATGCACCATTTCTCACTTCATTTATTGAGTTTATTTGCGTAGCACCTCACTAATTCACTATCCCTTCTTATATGTAAAATTTACAATCTTATTTCTTATTAACTATTTTCTATCATTTTCTTTTATCTATTATTTAATCAATATCTGTTTCAGGTATGGTACATTATTATCTAAATCATGCTCAGTCACCTTTGAAATATGACATTTATTGTCATTTTGAAAATTTTACATAACCTGTTCATTATAACTTTAAATTTAAGTTTATATATAGTACTATTACATAGATATTTATAGACGTAATTAGTTATAATATCAACAATTCATAAGTTCCCATATATGGTATATTAGAAATTTCTATATACTGTAACGTTTACTGTCTGAACATATGGTTTAACATGAATATATATATATATATATATATATATATATATATATATATATATATATATATATATATATATATATATATATATATATATATATATATATAAATATATATATAATTGTATATTTAAGTTTTGTTTGTGGGTATACCATTTGTGAGATTTATTTTTTGAATTGTAGATGGGAAAGTCCTTTTTCTCACAATATCTAATTCATTTAAATAGCAGCCGGTTTCGGCTGTTTATGATACAACCATCTTCAGGCTATGAACTATAATTTTTATGAAATTTTGGTATGGTATGCTGCATGGCCATCTTAATATAGTGGATAATTTTAAGGATTGTACGATATTATTGATACCTATATAATTATTTATATTTTTTGTGACGCCACTGTGGCGGCATTTATTATTGCATTTCACTGAAAAACAATAGGGTTATTCCTTTACCCAAGTATAATTTTTCTGCCAAATCTTACTTAATTTGACCGTTTCCTTCTTGAGATAGCATGTTCACAAAAACGTGACATCCTATTATATTGATACATATTTTGAATATATGTTGCTTAAAATTTGATGCGGATTGTGTTCCGCATCAAATTTTAGGTAACAAAAGTTTTAGTTTTTACCGGTCAAATGCAACATACTCTTCGATTTTCGTAATGATGAGTATAATAACGAATTTGATATATTTCTAGAAAATAATATTGAGTAGATACGCAGACTATTCTCCCTCCGTTTAGATTTTCTTAATATAAAGAAAACTAGTGGAACCGTTAATTTGGTTACTTTGTATAGTAGGTACACAGTTATGTTGATAGAAAATAATAAAATTCATTTTTAATGCCAAACATCTGGCTACCGTTCTATAGGTAGGTACTTGCACATTTTTATTTCTGTAATATAACCGCATATTTAGCAAATGTTATATAACCTTCAATATATAATAATAGGTAATTCACCTTCGACTACGGAATTATAAGCAATATATAAACGTAAATATACAGTCTTCCGCCAATACCATAGCTTTATGTCAAGAGAAACCTATAAGTACGTGAAATGACTAATAACGATATTAGCCGAAATATGAATTTTATTGGCACAATAAGATTGCAGGGTGTCAGGACATACGGACATCACCTGCCACCGCTTATAGAACATGCACCTGTTTCCAACCAATTGGTATTCTTAAAAATATCAGGTGGACAGTGGATAAAGTTTCATACTGACCATGTTAATAATACAATATTAATGATATTTCAAATATCTTTACATCTTAACTCACTCACTTTTCACAAAATGTATCTGCCGTGATGCTACAGAACGTATGTGTATTTATTAATGGATTAATTAAGCTGGAGCGTGGATCCAGGGGGTAACTGGGCCATGGGTTTCACACTCAACAATTGGTTATATATTTTGATTTTTGACTGTTGGCATCACTGCACAGAAGCCCATGCTCTATGGAAAAACAAACTTCCTGTCAGTCGTAGCAGCGATATTACATTAAGAGGCTATGTAAAAACGTATCTTGATTTTGTCTCGACATTCTGTAGCCACACTTTGTTCTGTATTTCTGGATTACAAGACGGTAAGTATTTTTTTCCTGTTTCCTACCGGTACCTAAATTTTGAACATAGTGGGCTACATGTAAAAACATGTTGACATGCGAAGTCTATATGGTGTCGGTAAAACGCGGGATGGCACAGTTACCTCGCACGAAATTGAAATTGAAATTGGGGCAACTGGGCTCTGCATCAGGGGTAACTGGAACGACAGTGACCACTTACCCTTTTACCACTTCAAAGACAAGAACCATAATAGCTCAAGTTACGGAAGTGACTCCAATTCTCTTCAAGAAAGCGATCGAGACTGTAGTGTTAGTTTTCCAAAAGCTGATGAAGAGGTCGTAGATATCACTCCCAAATTTCTCTCTTCTGTCTTTAAGAGGGTTGAAAAGGATGCGAATTTAAGGTACCGTACCTAATGTGAAAATTATGTCGATCCTGCGTGACTAACATATTAAAACTCAATTTACCATTTGCAGGAAAAACATGTTCTAACACGGTTTTGTCGCCTCTGCCATGTTGAATAAATACCAAATGAAATCTTAGATTAAATCAAGTCATCGGAGAACGATAGGCAGAAGCATTGCAGGTGCCCAAAGGTTCAAACTTGTGGAAAAATATAACCATTTTCCAGGTTTTCCGCTATTTCATGGTTTCTCCCTTTGAAACTGTAAAATATTTAGAATTAGTGAAACACTATGGCATAGTTGGCATAGCAGTTAGACGTGGCAGAAGTGAAGGCAGAAGTCGCAAAGATGCAGCGAAATCTATTGATATTTCCATTATTTTATTTTTTAAGCCATTTGGCACATGCCTAGAAAAAAAAGTTATTTTAAGTTCTTACAGCAAAAGACAGTTAAGTGTAAAAGTGTTAAGTGTGGCTTCACTGGCTTCCGCACCGAGGATGATTAAACATGATTAGGGCAGAAGTTAAAAGGTTGCCGACAAACCTATTTACAGCATTTTCACCATTTTTTACTGTAGCTTATGTCAAACGTACTGACAAATGATGCAAATTAATCGTAAATGTTGAATATGCTGGTTCAAGTTTTACAATAAATATTCTGTAATTTTAAATTTTATGCCATTTTCAATACTATGATATATATGAATACACAATTTGAAAGAAAATGTATAGAGTTGTTTCTATATACCTTTAATTTGTTTTTTATATGCTTTATATTATTATGTTATTTTATCGACATTCTTTAATACACGCAAACTATTAAAACATATTTTTGACGCTTTGCTCACTTTGAATATAGCACCTATAATATTTAACATACCTATTATATTCTATTTGAGATTTTAGCAGTCTTATGAATTTCGTGAATATCGACGTCTAAGAAGACACCTTACGAGGTACCTAACATACTGCCAAACACAGTAACAGACACATAAGCCCATGTTCACCGGCGTGACTACCCATCTCGTTCTTATACTAATGCCAAATGGCGTCTCTGTATGTCTGTATAGACTGTCGTCATATATATAGATGGTAGCAACTGAATATTTATTGTAAAACTTGAGGCAGCATATACAACATTTGCGATTAATTTGCATACTTTTTCAGCATGTTTGACATAATCAACAGTTTTTGTTGTAGGCGCCTACTGCCTACAATAAGTTTTCTCTTAAAGACAAAAAATTGGCATGAAAAACATGTGGTTTTTCATGCCAATTTTTTGGCAAAATCCATGTACTTCTTTTTAAACTCAACCGATCATTTTTGATACGAGAGCACACCCAACACTTTTTCTGCCTTTTCCAATAAGAACTTAACATCACTTGATCTATGCATCTGCCAAAAGGCATGAAACAAAAAATGGTAACTCGTGTATCCACACGTCCAACGCCACGCCACGCTCAAGACTTCTGCCTTTTGTTAAAAGAATTTAAAATTACTTTAAAAAATAAGACGCTGGAAATTTCTGTTCTTTTTTGTATCATCATGACTTTTTTTTTAAATGTGAAGATAAATACTTTTCAACCCTTTTAAAGGCAGAAGAGAGAAAATGAGGCACTGAAATCTACGGATATCTGACGACGGTCTAAGACAAACTACTGTGTTAGATATATTTCAGGATGCACGAGCCTTTTATATTTAAAATAATTTAGAATTTTTAGAAAATGCCGAACTAGAATCTTCAAACTGTATCAAGGTGAAACATGAATCTCCTCAATTGAATATGTACATTTTATTACATTAGTAGGTACCTATATTATTGTATCCCTATTATAGGCATACCATAATGTAGGTACAATTGGTACATCATACCTAATTTAATATTTATATTTACGGTACCTATACCTACTTGTAAACATGCTAATACCTAATATTATTTTAAGAGTGAAAGTAGTGATTGGGAAGTCCTAAATAATTCTGGAATGATGAATAATATTTACTATAAAGTAAGTAGCCTACCTATTATTATTAAGTACAATGGAGTAGCGTGATACCTTTTTCGTTCTACCGACCACGTGCCGCTGTAAAAGGCATGAAAACAGCAAAAATTAGCGATTATCTCAGCCTCGTCGTCTTTCTAGTTCAAACAATCTTAATTCGATCTTCTCACGCTCGAGCATCTATACATTTCCATCAAAAACGATATCATCCGTTTCAATTAATGCTTAAAAAAGCTAACGTCAATTCTGGATTCCAGTCACAGGCGGCTAGTCGCGGTTCAATTGTTTCACGGCATTGCCCCCTCGGATCCCCTCTTGCGTGCATTCCCCCCATTCGTGAACGCCGAATAGTTGGCCTTGAACGAGTGCATTGCTTTGAGAGTTCCTTTTTGTTTTTGGACGGCGTTTGGCAACGGTCAACAGCCTGGCCAAGGTTGCACTTGCACTTCGGACGAAACTAACCTATCATAATCTAAACTCGCATAACCTCCGAATCGCAGGGCCGGACCCGCTTCTCCCTTCAAAGTGAAAAAAAACCCAAGGCCTCTCATTTTACGATAGAATCAAAGATACCTACCTAATTCTCCATTATTTGAATTTTGTTTTAAGATTGTTTAAAAATGTGATAACAATATAAAATTATTTTTATGTGTTACCAGCTTCTGATTTTTTTCTCAAAACTTTCAGAGCATACCTACGTTGGCAGAGATTAAAGCTTCTTTTAAAGTATTGTAATTCATTTATTAAATAAATTATAAATGCGTTGGCATGATTTTAAAAATGTTTTGATGAGTTACGTTAATAGGCTTCCTCAGCAGCAACCAATATAATGATATAAATATACAGTGGTCAGCTAGGTATATAAGCTATAAGCTTATATACTTAGAACTAAATATTCCAAAGATGCGAATGCAAACAATCACAAAATATTATTATAATACGTAAAGCCAGAAAATAAATACATAAGTTAAAACTCTGGATTTTGTTTAGAAAACAGTTTTTTAATCGATAGCAATATCTAAAAGCACAGACAGCACTACAAAAAAGAAATCACAGAGAAAGAAATAAGAATTTTAACTGTATTTGAAAATTATTTTCATTTTATAAATGTCAACAGGTAGAGGTTAGTGGTTTTATGAAATAATAATATGATGACAGTGATGCGTTCTGGATAGGTATGTTGTCGAGTTGAAATCTCCCACGAATGCTATAATAATGCTATTAAAATGCCCTCGCACTGCTTTGTTTTATTTGCTTTCTATTTGTGCATTTGTGCATCTTTAAAACTCTATTTTCTACGATGACCTCTACATGTCCAATCTCAAATAGGTACAGTATGGTAATAAAAATCATCCGAAAATTACAATATACCACTTTCTTTTAATTTCAGAATGTTACATGGAAAATTGCGTTTTTTATGATGCTCATACATATTTTTTTTATATATATTTTATATTTTTTAGGACAAAAACTCATTATCTTCATCGACATGCAGAATGAAGATGCGGAAACTATATTTTTTATTACAATTTCATGCTATTCATGTGACCGTCAGAGCCCTTTGGAACCCTGAAAATCGCATGCTACATTTGTTTTAACTTTTTTTGATGAAAGGGAAAACATTAACATATCAGAGAAAAACACAAGTTACAACGCAATTTTCCATATGACTGGAAAGCGTCCAGCGGGCTAGTATCCGCTTTTCTTTGTTGTCACAGGACACACTTTCACTCCTACCGTTGATTGAAGACTTGAAGATGGAAGGATCAACGCTTCTACGAAAGGCATGCTGTATGAAATCGGAGACCATCAACTGTCAACATCTCCCGGTCTATTAGGTGGAAAATAAATATATGGCAGCTATTTTGTATCGCTTCAAAACCATAGACTAATTTGATCTAGACATGGGTCATGGGTAGTATTAACTAGATTACAGTAATTACACAAGTATGACAGTAATTGCACAAGCACTAGAGTAATGTTTTTTATTAAAATTATTATTGCTAACCCAATTTTTGTATAGTATTTTTGGGACTAAAACAAAAACATTACATTTGTTAATGTTCAGTTTTAGATTACTTTCTTCTAAATCATCTTACTCAATTTTTTCCAATTGCCCTAGAAGGACAATGAAATAAATTATACATAAATCATAAGTAGTCATATAAAGCATACATAATGTAAATTATGGTCCTTGAGGAACAATTAATTATGACGTCAGAATATGCTGATAGTTTTGTGAATATAGTAGAATTCACTTTTAGTAGAATTTCCCTATAACTTTCCCTGAAACTTTGAAAATATCAAAAATTGTACCGGTATGTAAAAAGGGGGAAACATCAATTACGAATTACCGAGAGGCCTATTTCAATACTTCCATCGCTGTCAAATTTATAGAAATAACAAATAATTGTGAAATATATAGCTTCGAAAAATATATTAACAATTAATGGCCAATTTGTATTTAGGGAGGATCACAGCATGGGAGATGTAATATATTTTTTAATCAATAACATAAGTAATTGTCTTGAAGCAAAATTAAATTTATTGAGCAAAAAGAAATAATCAATAATGAAATAGTTTTGACTAGAACGGTACAGAGAAATGTAAGATGTGGAGTACAGCACGGTTCAATTGTGGGCCCTGTGCTGTTTTTAATTTAAATAAACGTTTTCTTTATATGCATTTTCTCTATTTGCGGACGGTACAAATTTACTGTTTTTCAATGCTGCACTCGAATGCAAAATGTAAAATATTAAATAATGTGTTAGGTACTGAATCTCACTTATGCAAA
Organism: Tetropium fuscum; assembly: GCA_964058915.1. NCBI lineage: Eukaryota > Metazoa > Arthropoda > Insecta > Coleoptera > Cerambycidae > Tetropium > Tetropium fuscum. The sequence continues at coordinate 435 of CAXKVY010000833.1, read as the reverse complement.
TGGATATAGAACTTGAAAATCGAGCAGATAACATTAAGTTCTTGCGGTTGTACATATACAAGGATCTTAAATGGGGACACTAATTTGATGAGCGTAACATAAATATTTCCACTGCTGTCTATGCTATATAGTATATAGCATAGATGAGATGATATACAGCATTGTAGAGTACATAGCATATACTACAAGAAAAATATCGGTTTCACATACTGCTTATTATACAAATACATAATTTCAAAGCTTTCAAAGCTCTTAGGACATCGAGAGTCAAAAAGCAGACACAAGTACTTGAGTAATTAAGTGGATACGTCCTGTAGATAATACCACAGGATCCTGATTTTTTTCTCAGGTATAAAGTACCCTATGTCCTATTCTGTACCCCTGACAATGTGTATAAAAATTTCAAGATGATCGGTTAAGTAATTAATGAGTGAT